>CM076577.1:667308538-667614657 GCA_034641835.2 Pinus albicaulis | reverse complement strand
AGGTAGAAAGGCGAAAAATGTTTTGGGAGGGTTTTCTGGATGACATATTGACATAAGGAAATCAGTTTCTAGAAAACTCAGCTGAAGATATAGTCATCACTAACATGTAAAAAATACTGATGGCTAACACTATCCTCAAGGAAGCTTCCATGAGAGGTGGCAAACCACTTCTTCTACATGGAGATTCAGAGCCAAACCTCCCAACTCAAATTAGATACCAGTTTAGGAATTGGTTGGGATGAAACTTCCGCCATTTATTTTTAAAAAACACTCCTTAAAATGGCTGGCGTGAGTGCGACTCTGAGACAGAGCGCCAATTGGTGCGCTCGATTTGAAGGATTTCCCCCATTGGCACGAGTAGTGAACTGGCTGCCCGCGTCAATGCAAAAAGGGGTGTTTTTAGGGTTTTTCACAAGGAGTTGTCTTCAGGGCAATGAAAGTACATGTTAAGGGGAATACCATGAAAGTGTTTTCAAGTTATGTCACTGCTCACAGGTCACGGAATAAGCCGTCCAATGTACGGGACGAGGGATTGCAGGGATGGTGACAAATTGCTGTGTAACATATGCCCCTTAAAGCATGAGGCCCGAAAGAGAGAGAGGGGTGAAATGCTTTATGAGAATGCGTCCAACTGAAAACACCGCCGTCGGAAAACCTGCATAGAGAAGTACAACTGATATCTCAGATACATGATATATATGTGGTATGGGCGCAGCCATCCATAACAGAGTATACAATAATCCAGATCCAAGGCATGGACGCAGCCATCCAGAGAGGATCGATAAATAGACTCAGGTATGGTTGCAGCCATCCAATCAGTGAGTCATGTAACTAATCATAATAATCCACAAAATCGCAGCCTGGATTATAACAGACAGAAATCCAGGGTCTTGCGCTCCATCTCGACCCGAAAAGAGTACAAGTTCAAGCATGTGAATAAGTGAGCTGAAGTCGAACATGCAAGAACATCATCTGATTACCAGCCAATGATGAAAGATGTTAACATACGCGAGAGGTACCACCAATAATGACAATGGCCCTCAAGGTACTATAGGTACAATCTACGGCATGTGAATCAATGAGCTGGCGTCGAACACCTGTAGAATCACTCGATCGGAGGCCAATGATGAAAGCCTCATGTCGAACGCGAAGAACCTGCCATTGAGGCATGCAAGCTCCAAGGTACCAGAAGGGAGTCCCTAGATCAACTTCCTGGATAATGAGCTGAAGTTGACAGGAAGTGACCTTGATCGAAGGTGGGCCATAGTGTTTCCCACATCATCACCGTGAGACAGAGGAACATAATGTCTTTTGTGAATCAAGATCAGATGAGAATCAGAGGAAGGTTGATGTTTGCAGAGGTCACCTTCTCTTGAACATATGGGCAGCACGACAGTGGATTTGGCAGCATTTGACATCAAAATATCAGAGGTCATGATGACGAGGCAAAGAGCAAATGAGAGGTCAAAATGGATCACCCAAACCCACGGAGGCAAGTGAAAAACGAGGTGAGATGTCCCCAACCCGACACGAATGCAGACAAGTGCCATGTTCAAGAGCGACATACTGCCGACACGACAATGATGCTGGTTCCATTTTTCCCCACCATTTCTGGCGAGTACCCCGATTATTTTTGATAACAAGCTTGAAGGGGATAGCATATGCTTATATTATAAATCCGCCCTTCGGGCAAATCCATCCTAGTACATTTAACGAGCCCTAGGAAGGAGCAACTCGAATAACGTCATTAGGACTGAATCCGATGTCATCAGGGTTTAACGAGTCTGACAAAGGAATAACTCGACGTCTTTTCATGTTTAGAGAGTCAGAAAAGAGCTGAAAGATGACTCCAAAATGACTTTTTCGTGTATTTACCGAGTCCGAAAAAGTATAAAATACAACTCGTATCACGGTCCAAGTCGCGTAAAAACCTGTTGCTGCACATAAAAGCAAGTGTAAAACCCATTTTTTGACAAAATATATTAAAATATTAAGAAAAATAACTTTTTAAAACCTAATTTGAGTTCAAAAGTTATAAATATGTCTCAAATGGTAAAAACAAATTATTTTTACAATTTACCTCACTTGGAGAGCAATAGTGGTTCATTTTGTGTGCGATCTTCCGACGGTGATTGCGACTGATCCGGGCCACCATTCAGATCCTTGTTTGCTCCAGGTAAGAGGCGCTTCCTTAAGCTCCATTTTGATTTATTTTTTATAGGTTTCCATTGCACATTAGATTTCCGTGGAAGATTTTTAAAATTTTAGGGCTCCGCCCATTGGCGCGGGTATCGGGCATAGACCCGCGCCAATGGTCTTTTGCAAACAAAGGGGCCACACCAACTGGCGTGACTGTTAGGAAAACAGTCACGCCAATGGCGGAACTTAATTTTCCGCTTTAAATTTCCGATTTGTGAGCGATTCAAATGGATTTTCAAGCATGACAGAGATCTAATGAAGGGTTTTTGATCATGTTGATGCAGGCAACCAAGCACAATGGTTATCGAATGGAAAGAGAGGGAGCATGGGGAAGAGGATGAATTAGCTATGGAGAATGAAGCCTGTATGAATTCCCTCAAGAACTATGGGCTTAAAAAATTCTTCCTTACGCCTTGCTTACGAGCTCAACCTGAGCTTCTACAGTACCTGGTTAGTATTTGGGATGAAAATGAAGAGGTGTTCAAACTTCGGGATCAAGTGCTGGAACTTGAGGTTTCTGATGTATATTTCATAACTGGACTGTCGCGCTGAGGTCCTGTGCCCATCCTGACAAGCAGCAGACCATCTGGAGAGAAGATGGATCAAGTGATGGCTAGAGTGTGCCTAGGGGCATGACTGGGATTGGGAAGCGGGAAGGTGGATATCCACACTGTCCCTGACCTAGCACTTAGAGTAGTGCTACACACCATCACGCGGGCTGTGGGGTCGCAAGCACCGCATGAAGCAACAAAAGCCCAACTCCTCGTAGCCGCTAGGTGTATGAATCCGACACTGTTTGATTGGGCTACTGCAGTGACAACAAATATCAAGAGGCAGCTCACAAAATGCAAGCAAGTCAAACTAAAGCAGTTTGGCTACGGTTCCATCTTGGTATCGTTCATCTTGGAACGACTACCTATCTTTCAGGGCCAAGGGGCCATTGTTTTTGAGCTATTACTAAGAGAGCCGAGGATGGCTCGCTGGGCAGCACTTATGCCCAGGTCAGGAGGAGGGCAACAGATGTCCTGGAAGCCCGAATTTTTTGGATGGGTATGGCGTCAGTTGATCATGGTCGAGGATTGGCCCTATGCCGGGACCGATTTCACTGGAGACCCAGATCTCCCACTTCCGAAGGGGGATGATTGGGACGAGGAGTTGGGTATGACTCTCTTTTTTGATTTTTATGTTTTATGATTTTTTTTGGTAATACATGTCCGTTCTAATAACAGTTTTATGTGTATGCAGATGTAGGCCCAGAGAGACCTATCGGTATGTCTCCCATTGCACGGAGAACTCATCCCACAGCTGACCCTCAGGCAGAGGGTGCCGAGGGGGGAGAGTTAATCCAGAACCTTGAGGGGATTGCCTGAGGGATTCCAGACTACGCCCGGCTAGCAGATGTCCCACTAGCATACCAGAGACATACGGTGGGAGTGCCTAGTCGCCTCCATCGTCTTCTGAGATGCCTAGTGCGCGCGGTGACTTGTTATCATGAGCACCATGTAGATTAGACACCTAGGGATTTTTATCATGCATATTTTTTGAGAGACATGTCGTCTCCGGATGTATTAAGACGAACATGTATATTTTGATTTTATGTGATGTACACTTATGTAAACATTTCGATACCTATATCTATATATCTATTTCTGGATGGATCTTTACATGTGATGATGTTTTTTATATGCCATGCAAATGTCTAATACAATGTTATCTAATGTATCAGTTGCATAACAAACGACCCAATGAAAAAGTTCACAAAAGTGTATTTAATCACACATTTTATTTTTATGCAAGCTTAAAGGCACACATGAACACACATATGCAAACTATGCTTGAAATGAGTTTTATTTTTATGCAAGCTTAAAACAAAAACTATGCTTGAAATGAGAAAGACGGGCATGCCCCCCCAGCATGGTGTCTCAATTCGAAGTGCATGCCCCCCAAGCTTCAGTCCATAGAAAATGGAGTGAAGGTTCAAAACATAAGAGATTTGATCTAAATCTAACAAAACTCGAATTGAACATGCTCGTGTTTCATTATTTTAACGAGGTTGACACACTTAAAAGAACTGTCCTCGTAGCAGCTTGTTTCATTGTTTCAGGAGCTTGACACAAGAGGAGGAACTATGCTCCGATGAGCTCAACGGAGGAGGCTCAGGAGGGAGATAACCAGATACATCACGCTCTAGATAATCTGACATTGCCCCCAGGCTGGGCATGAAGGAGGAACGATGATGCGTTTCGCTCCAAGGCAGCTCCCCAAGAGACATTGTTTCAATAATGGCTTCATCAGAAGGAAAAATCTCTTGGAGAGGATCAGGCGAGTCGGCCTCACCGAGCTAGGGGGATTGAGAATAGATATCTAAAGCCATGCTCGAAGGAGTATGTTGAGGAGGGGGAGGATCAGATGCGGCAACGATTTCGTAGTAATTAATCTCTACTAGAGTTAAGGGCATCGATTCTCCAAAATTAGTCACCTGCTCAGGTGAAGGGATGATCCATGGGTCATCAGACCTAGAGATCATATTAACTTGAGCGGTGTGCGGTGGCGGTGCAGGAAAAATACCCATGAGGACAGGGTCCTTGAAGAGACCAGGTCCTACACTGTCGGGGGGATTTGGGATCTTATCCACGTAAGGAACGTTGTTCTCGGAGGTGGAGGTGAAGAAAGACAACTGATCCACAGTAACGATTTTGCCGTCATGAGGGAACTTAAGAAGTCGAAAGAGGGTGGACGTCACGCATAGCATGGCATGAGTCCAACTACGGCCGAGAAGTAGGTTGTAGTTAAGCTTGGCGTCAACCACTTCTACTTCTACGTTGACTGTCTTCCCCTGTAACGTAATCGGCAACTTCTCGAGAACACCCAGGGGTTTTGATTCCCAACCATCGAATGCCTCTAAGGCATTGGGAGATGATTAAAGGGCCGGAGAGCCAATGGCCTTCCAGCAAGCAAACGACATGACACAGGTAGAAGCACCTTCATCCAAAACGGCCCTATGGATGTTAAGACCGTTGATGCCGACTTGGATAACAAGAGCGATCTGATGTGGAAGTTGGGGGGTAAAATTTTCTAAGTCGAAGGCGAGAAGATTAGAATCAATGGGATCAATTCCACTGATTGCAGACAAAAGAGCTTTCCGCTGGGACGGGAAACTTTGAAGAACTTCCAATGTAGACATAGCAGAAGGCGCCTGTGCCAGATCCTCAACAATACTGTAGTCCTAAGCGGCACGGGCATTTGGATTGTAGGAAGATCTTCGCAGAACACCTTTAGAAGGTGGCTTCACAACAGGTTCAGCGGTAGGCTTCTCAATCTCCAAAGGATCGGAGACAGGTGGGGGAGGTGGGCCATCCACAACTTCCTTTCCAGCTGCCTGATGCGATCCAGAGTAATCCTTCGAACACATAGTAATAGAGATAGGTGCAACACCATTCATCATAAAGACCTGGGACCCAAATGGTGCAGATGGTGATGACTGTTCAACCATCTGGGTTTGCTGAGACTGGAACGGTTCTTTAAGAACTACCGTAGTCCCTTTGGAGCCTTTGAGAAGTTGACTAATTTCAGATCGTCGTGGACAATCTTTGGTATAATGATCTCCTTCACAAATGAGGCAGGGGTACTTCGGTTTGCGTTGGGAACCGTCCTCAGTACGAGGTTTGGAAGATTCTGGCTTTGGGGCGTCGGATTTTGATTTTCCTTTGCCCTTCTTCTTTCCTTTGGAGGCTTTTTCCGTAGGATTGGCCTGAACGGCGTTGACCTCTGCAGTTTTGCTAGAATTTGGAAGGGTGGGGAGAGCAGATTTATTGGATGCATAGGACTTCTGCTTCCCATTCGAAGATTTCTTAGAATTCTAAGATACGGAACCAATGACACCATCCACCGCTGGGGTAGGTGGGCCCTTAGAGGTTCCAGACCGTGGAGCATCAGGAAAAATATCATAAAGCGTGCCGGACTGAGAGTATACCAGATCTAGATACTGGGCATGCGCTATGGCTTTTTCTTCAGTCACACACGCCCCCATAGAAATATCTTGGGTGATTTTGTTAACGAAGGACGTGGTCAACCAATGAGTTAGTAGCTGATCAGGTATATCAAACTTGATCAGTCTACGATGACGTCGCCACTCATGAATGTGATCAGAAATGTGGGTGGCTTTATCCTACTTCAAGGAAGTCAGGAGATGCGTCCCAGCCTCGTAGCGGACCGGTAACTGGAAGTGAGTCAGAAAAGCCATGGCTAACGTATTGAAATCTTGAAAGATGCCACGGGGTAATTCAATGTACCACTTAGCGGCAGTGCCAGTAAGAGTGCGCTAGAAGAGACGTAGACGAATTGAATCATCCACCCAAGAATTGGACGAACACCAAAGATGGTAAGTCATTACATGAGCTTGGGGGTCCTCTCCAGCGTTACCCTCAAATTTTTGGCAGTCGCCGGGTACCTTGGTCGGAACCGGAGGCCAATAAGGATTGTGCAAAATCGGATCATTGGTTAATTTCGAAACATCTGGTAATTCCAAGGTAGCCAAGAATGGCAGCTGCGGATTGAACGAAATGCCAGGCCCTCGATAAGGACCTGTACCTGTACTCCACGCTGGTTGAGAATATCCCTGCCCCCATGGGTTCTGTCCCGTAGGATTTTGACCGTAAGGGGTATAGGGTGTATAACCAGTCTGATTTGGTTGCTGGTAACTAGTGTACGGGGCTTGATAACCAGAGTATGGACCTTGATTATATGTCGGCCTCGTTTGAGCAGTATTTGGATTTGGCTGCTGAGTATAGGTGTAGTCGGGTTGTTGAGAGTAATAGTTAGAACCTTGGGGCTGGCTATAATTAGGTCGGTATTGAGCATGAGAATAGTAACTGCCTTGAGGTTGAGTGGGCTGCTGATAGGTGGGACCTTGCTGAGTCTGATAATTAGGGTGCAGCGGTTGATTTGGCTGCAGCATTGAATAAGTCAACTGTTGGGCAGGGTTGACAAGATGTGCAGGCTGGCCTGGTTGGACAGGCTGACCTGGCTGAACGGGCTGCCCTGGTTGAATAGGTTGACCCAGATGAATAGGTTGTGCCGGTTGCGCAGGTTGACCTGGCTGTTGAGGAGCACCAGGTTGTACCGGATGGACCGGTTGGCCTGGTGGAGGAACACCAGGTTGTGCCGGATGGGCTGGTTGGCCTAGTGGTGGAATTGAGCCAGGTGGTGGCTGGTAACCGGTTTGACCTGGAGCAGGACTATTAGATGATCCTGGCTGATGCGCAACGTTTGGACCAAGAGGGTATTGAGGTTGCATAGGTTGGGAAGGTTGGACTGGCCCCCCAAGACCATATACTGGCCCTGGTTGGTACCCCGGTTGACCTGAGAGTCCTTGTGGTTGCCCAGGTTGGACTCCAGGAAGAGGCTGCACGGGTTGACCTGAAGGGTTGTAATACTGTCCTTGCGGACCGTATAATGGCCCTTGCTGGCCCGTAAGATAACCTTGCGGGTCATAAGGATAGCCAGGCTGGCCCGCAAGTTGGCCTTGGAAAGGTTGCCCTTGCGGGTTATAAGGCTGCCCAGCTTGGTTTACGGTAAACCCTGAGCATGAAGTTGAACCTCAAGAGCGGGTAAATGTAAAGGGTTCATGTGCTCATCGTACTGATATGGAAAAACGTACACGGGTGTACCATCCTGTGCATAATGTGAAAAATATGAGCGGTTGGGATCTTGAGAGGATTGTCCGACCTCGGGGTTCGGTTGTTGTAGGGACAACCGATACTCCTCAAGAGAAATGTTCTCCGGCATAGCAGATGCTATATAAACGTCTTTGGGAAGTGATGTGGTCCTTACGAACTGAGTTGTAACAGCAGGTGTAGATGTGGCCACATAGATAGTTGGCTTGACAGGCACATAAGTGACTTGAGGGGATGACGTAATGGGTGTCTTAGGAGACATCCCCAATAAAGGAACAACTGGCCTCGTAGAAGGGGCTAATACCCCCATGGAGGCAGCAGCGGCAATAATTTGACCTAAGGATCTATACCCTGCTGGTAATGAGGGACCGGGCGAAGACATAACGGATGGTTCGGGGTTGTCTTCCGGGAATAACCTCCGGGTTACTTCTGGGAATAACTAGTAATCTTCACTAGACGTGGGGATTTCCTCGCTAGCAGAATGACTGGATTCACTCATATTCAAACCTGCCGCTAGATCTCGTAATAGACGGCGAGGACTAGGAGGAATAATAACAGCTATAAAAGGTGAACCCGATGTAAGAGGAGGGAAATATTCCCCTACTCCAAATCCAGACCAAGGGTCGGACAAGGGCCAATTGAACTCAACTGGTCCTCCAAAGGGAAGCTCAGAGAGAACTGGTCCCCCGTCAGGAAACTCGGAAACGATGGGCTGCTGAGGTTCAGTAGAGGATTGAGAAACCTCTGATGAATCATCCGTATATGGACTACCAGTAGACGAAACTGAGGGTTCCGCCACTGTGGTAGTAATGACAAGAGAAAAAGATAAAACACACACACGGGCTGAAAAAGAGTCAAGACACACAATCAAACGGCCAACAAGCAAAATCTAACAAGGCAGTGTGATCGCGGGTGATTTATTTTACCACATTGAAACTTAGAAACTTCACCGTTTCATGTTTTAAGAGTCGAGAAATAGATGAAAGGTGACTCTATCTCTTTCAGTTTTGAAGCAAGCATGAAAGGACAAGCGCTTGGTGATCCTTTCAAATTTAAGGAGTCAGAAAATATCAAATGACTACTCAGGAATACTAGGCAAAGGGTGTACCAAACAACCGTAAAATGCAATATACACCTTGGTTTCAAAATGAAAGAGAAATCAACCAAGGTCTTAACGTACGTGCAGGCAATCTCCCCGAATGCTGTGTCTGGTGTATCACGGGTATAGGGTGGTAGACTCGGCTTCCTATGGATAAAGGATAGAAACCTAGTCGGGTCTCCCTTTATATACGTGATGGTATGGGGAGCACAAGTCCGTACTAGTACTGTCTAAGGCCAAGAGGCGAACGACAGCTACTAGGTTTAAAGACACCAGAACACGTCTCTAGCCTAGACCTCTAAATGTTGCGTTAATGTTTCAATGCTGCCTTAATGTAAATTGAGTAAATTTTAATGTTTATCTTCAATTACGTTTCAGTTTTCAGGCCCTAGCGAGTGTTATATCTCAAAATCTCTTAAATGCAAACTATATGCCACAGTGTATCATTTCATTTGATGAAAGCTATTTACGAGAGAGTTAAAAGCTTTTCACACAAAAACAAAATGACCAGAAGACAACTAGTGATATCTCTAATGCAGCGAATTAATGGAAACTAAAAACTTTTCTTTCAAAGTTACTAATCACTAATAACACCGAAAAGATTTAATTCGCACTAACTAATCAAAAGCAAAAGAGATTTTTTTTTTTTTTGTTTGTTTGTTTGTATTTTCAATGTTTAAGAGCAAAGTGCACTAAACGAAATGAAAACTAATGAAAAGAGCAATTCGAGAAACGATAATGAAAGAGCAAAAAAAAACAAGTTTCACTCAATGCAAACACACAATCAGATCTCAAATCGACCAAAAGTCCCTCAAAAGCAAGAGAATCCCAAACACTCAAATGAACCGTGTAATCTAGGCCCAAATCGAGACAAAGCGGAATTCAAGTGAAGAAGAGACAATCACTCAAATAACGCAATAAAAATGATAAACAACCACCAACCGAATGCAAAGGAGCAATCGCAAGGTTGACTGAACAGATAGAAACTAGAAACTCCCAAGGGAGGCTCGAGACACAAGAGCACCTAGATGCCCTAGGGCTAGAATGTGAAATCGATGGAAACGGGCAAACAACCAAAAAATGAAGGTCAAAGTCAGTCAAACAAGGCTCCAGAACACTCAAGCAGTAAAAAAACCAAGACCAAACACACAGATCAAGCTCAGGAAGCTCAGAACAGAGCAAACCCTAGTACCTCACAGGATTGGCGCGACTGTGAGGCTGAAACCAGTGCCAGAATAGAATTGGCGCGGGCGATACGCAAGCAACCTGCGCCAATGGGCGCGACTGTCAGGCTGAAAAGCGCGCCAGTCGAGTTTACTATTGAAAAATAAAAAAGAGCAATCCCAGAAGCAGACCAGTGATGATCAAGCCAACCAAAAGCTAAACAAAAGCTAAACACACAGAAAGAGCTAGCCCAAAGAGCTGATCAAGCAAGCAAGGCCAAGAATTGACCGAAAAGACAAGACAATACTCCAAGTTGTTCAGTTCATAAACTAAACCGGAGATTGACTGAAGCAGCTTTGATCTACTTCGCAATTGCAGAGCAAGAGCGTTTCGAAGGCTATCTGGCTAACTTCAGGCTCTGTCTATAGTTTACCAAAGCAAACAACAAGCTGATCTCCCCAGCGGAGTCGCCAATTTGTTGAAGAGGTAAATCCCCTCTGCGGACAGAGGCGATCCCTACTAGCCCAGACCGGGTCTAGCAACAATCGTCACACGCTATAGTGCAGGTTCCTAATTGCAAATAAACCAACTAGCGATGAAGGCTTACCTGGAATCCAATGCTGTTGCTTGTAGAGGAAGTAGCGCTCCCATTCCTTAGCCCCGACAGATCACAATCCTCATGATCTCCGTGATCGGACACCTGCACACGCAAGAAACAAAACAAACGCAAGCGTAAAATCCAGTATATGCAACTATATGTCAGTCAGAAAGGACATAACTCATTATCATAATCAACAACAAGAGTGGAACCATAACCAATAGTCGCTTATCATTAATCAATCAAAGGAAAATGCAACCATAGTTCTGACGCTGAATTCTCTTTCGGCGGGTCGTCAGCTAAACACGTCTCGATAAAGCCTGTCAAGGATGGGACAAGCCTCTCTCTTCGGATCTTGACGATAGTCTCCTTGCTTGGATTTGGCCTTAAGGGAATTATGAAGGCTCTTGCAGCATAAGGCTCTGAAAGCTCTTGGGAACTAGCTTGCAAAGGAAAAGAGCAAGCTTTTATAGATGGAGGAAGGGGAGTTGGGATCCCTATAATCATGGGATTGGCCCTATCCTCAAGGAAGCTTCCATGAGAGGTGGAAAACCACTTCCTCTACATGGAGATCCGGAGCCAAACCTCCCAACTCGAATTAGATACTAGTTTAGGAATTGGTTGGGACGAAACTTCCGCCATTTATTTTTAAAAAACGCTCCTTAAAATGGATGGCGTGAGTGCGACTCTGAGACAGAGCGCCAATTGGCGCGCCCTATTTGAAGGATTTCCCCCATTGGCACGAGTAGTGAACTGGCTGCTCGTGCTAATGCAAAAAGGGGTGTTTTTAGGGTTTTTCACAAGGAGTTGTCTTCAGGGCAATGAAAGTACATGTTTAGGGGAATACCATGAAAGTGTTTTCAAGTTATGTCACTGCTCACAGGTCACGGAATAAGCCCTCCAATGTGCGGGACGGGGGATTGCAGGGACGGTGACAAATTGCTGTGTAACAATCTATATTACTCAAAATTCATCTTTTAGATTCTTTGACTTCCTATATAAATGAACTGATTGTGTTTTTTACAGTTTCATATGTGTTTATCTCTTGACTAAAACTCTGATATGCCTCAACTTCCATGTTAAGTATATTCATTGGATTACTAAACTTTTTGACTCCATAAGCCCAATGTTTACAAGCTAATGTGATTTTCAACCTATATCTGTCATTTATCTGTTCATTACTCAAATAGAATTAGCCATCTATATTTTTATCCAAATCATTAACCCTGAGAGAGCCCTCTCAGGCTAAGGAGGCTAAGCCTAAGTCAAAAGATTAGGTTTGAAATAGTTACATGAATTTGACTGATCAAGCAGCCTATCAGATCCAATTTGTGATAACATTTTGGTGTGTCTGCCGGGAGCTTGAAGATTATAGTTTCCCAAAATTTTGAATCTGAACTTCTGAATATAACAGGAGCTCAGGAAGCTTTTCGAGGCTGCATCTACCTTGGTAACTCCATTCAAAATTTATATGATCAAATATGGCTTTGAGAAGGAGATACACGAGGAGTAATCCTTACCCAGATCCACCTACCATCGTGGACAATCCAAACACTATTTCCAGAGGCAGTCAAAGAATTTTTGAAATATCAGGTACTCCATCACATTCGAAATCCTTGTCCTCTGAAATATTAAGAAGTCCTGAAGATAAAAGAGTTAATGATAAAATCAAGGAAATATTGTTTAGTTCCGAAAGTGAAAAAGAATTAACTAAAATCATCTTAGACTTGCATAAGAGAGGCATTGATACCTCAAATCTAATAACACAAGAAGACAAAGAGGAGTTTCGGGAAGTTGTTACTTCTGAGTTGTTGTTGGAAAGAGAGTCTTTAAATAAGTTTAAAGAGCTTGACCCTTTTGAAGTCTTGTTGAAAAGAAAAGCTAGTTTACCTCTTCCTGATTGGAGTTTAATTTTTAGTGGACAACAAAGACCAAACAGTCCTCCTCATAACAGTTCTTCATCCTCTACTGCTACTATACCAAAAGCTGCCACAGTCCCTTTTACCATGGCTGCAAATTTACCTCCTCCACCTGCTGCACCTGCTAGATATGCCCCTCTTGTTCTTCCAACTGTTTTACTTGACCTGCCTAGAAAATATGCTGCTAGAATCAAAACTTGGGGAAGTGATGAAGAGATTACAGCAGAGGAACATGTAGACCAATTTAATGATTTTATAGACAGGGAGGAGGTTGATCATGAAGATGTTACGTTGAGATTGTTTGCTTAGAGTTTTACTGGTGAAGTTAGGTAGTGGTTCAAAGCCCTTACTCTTGGAAGTATTCATAATTGGAATTATTTTGAAGATACCTTTTTGAGAAAATGGGGAAATAGAACTAATCCAGTACAAGCCCTCACTAAGTAAAACAATTTAAGAAGAGCTGTTGATGAAACCGTTAAAAACTTTTCAAAGAGGTTTTATAAGTTTATGACTCTATTCCTGCCCATTTAAAACCTCCATAGGCCTTAGCTCAAATGAGATATGCCGAAGCTTTTGATTATGACTTTTCTATACTACTGAGAGAGAGAGAATCCCCTGCACTTGCTAAAATGAAAAATGATTTCAGTAGTGAAGGTGGAGGTTAACATGATAGTAGCCAAAAAGTCAAAAATGGGTAAGACTAAGTTAAAAGAAGAAGAGAAGCCTTATAACTCTACTTCTGATGATAAGTTTGATTCAATGATGAAAACAATGGAAAATTTGATGGATAGGTTGGCCCTTGGGAATACCTCTGCCCCTCCTGCATAACATGAACCTTAGTTTAGAAACCCTCAGTTCAGGAGACCTCAGAATTAGCAGAGACCAAGAGAAAACAAAAATCAGCAGCGTGATCCTCCAGTGAGACCTCCTTTCCAGCAGAACTTAGTTGATGAAAAAGATGAACCTAAAATTCCTGAAGAGTCTATTCACTATTTTAATGAAGAAATTTCTAGAATTTTCTTGACTAAAGAGGAACATAATGAATGAAATCAAAGAAATCATGGAGAGGAACCTTCAGATTATCTCAAAGGATATTAACATGCTATATTTGAAATGTGAAAGCAGTGCAATCTTAGAAATAGAAATGTGCCTATCATTGCAAACAAAACATAGCCTAAGAAAGATACACCTAAGGTTTATGATGGCAAGAAAGATGCTCCTAAGGTCGTTGAAGGTAAGAAAGATATGCCAACTCGTCCTCCTATCAAAGAAGCTGAAAAATCTGTTTCTGTTTTCAGTTTGGAAAATGAAATTTCTAAGATTAAAATTCCAGTACCTTTTGGTGAGATTCTCAAAGTCAATGAGTATAGAAGCAAGATTGTTAAAATTTTAAATTCACAACTAGGAGCTGCTGATATCTTAAATGTGTAAGAGGATGACCCAACCATATACTTGGGTCCAAGATTAGAAGATGAACAGAATGAGGAGGTGCCTCCTTTTTATGTAAGCCTTAGCATTCATGACATGACATTACATAATGCTATGTTGGATTCAGGGGCCTCTCACAATCTTATGCCCAAAGTAATCATTGAAAGGATGGGGTTAGAAATAACTAGGCCATATAAGGACTTGTTTTCTTTTGATTCGAAAAGAGTTCAATGCATTGGTTTAATTAAGGATGTTGTTGTTGGTCTAACACAAGCTCCTTCTAAGACTGTGGTCATGGACATCGTGGTAGCAGACATTCCACCGAAGTTCGGTATGCTATTATCAAGGTCATGGGCAGCAAAAATCAAAGGTACAATGCAGATGGACCTTACCTATGCCACCATACCTATTTTTGGTGAGCAAAGGATATTGTATCGAGAGACAAGAATGGCTTACATGATGAGTAGTAAAGTCAAACCTCAGAATTTTCCAATTCATGCTCTTGATACTGAACTTGGATCTGCTATTATTTTCAATGAGTTGACTAATGAAACAAAGGATGAGAAGAAAACAGAAAATCAGAGATCTAAAATTCAGCAGTCTGAAAATCAGCAAACAGAAGATCAACAAGTCAGTCATAAGGAAGCGGAAGGTTGGTGGTCATTACATTTTGATGGATCAGTAGGAAGAGATGCAGCAGGAGCTGGGATTTGGATCACAAGTCCAAGTGGTGAAAGTAAGTTTCTTTCTTACAAATTTAACTTTGATTGCACAAATAACATGGCTGAGTATGAATCCTTGATTTTGGGTTTAGAAGTCTTGAAAAGAATGAATGCTCAAAATATTTCTATTTTTGGAGATTCAGAATTAGTCATTAAACAAGTTGAAGGTGCTTATAAAAAAAAAGATATAAGGATGAGGGCATATAGAAACTTAGTTTTGGACATGTTGGAAAACTTCCAAGCTTATTCATTCATTGTCAAAACTAGAGACCAAAACTCCATTGCTGATTCTCTTGCTGTCTCTGCAAGTCTTTTCATTATTCCCATACATTCCACTGAAAAATATGAGGTTGAAGTTCACCATGGACCAACTATCCCTGATAATATTACTCATTGGAAATTTTTTGAGGATGATCAACAAGTGAAGAACTTTATTGAGCTAAAAGAAGAGTTTGAAAATATACAAGTAGATCAGCAAAATATGCTTGCTTAATCTAAAGGATATCCTAAAGTTTTGCAGCTAAAGAATAATTCCATACCAAAGGGTCTCATACCTCTTGAAATTTTTTTTGATCAGAATGATATTTTTAAATCTCCTAAGATAGAAGCTGATGATGAGGAGGTTGAGAATTGTAATCTTGGTACAACAGCTATGCCCAAAATGATTAAACTTTCAAAGTTTCTTTCAATTGATATGAAGTATAAGTACATTGAGATGATGAAAAGATTCATAGATTTTTTTGCTTGGAATTATGCTAATTTGAGAGAATATTACCCCGCCATTATTCAACATACTATTCCCATTAAAGAAAATGAAAGGCCTTTCAAGCAGAAGTTGAGGAGGATTAACCCACTTCTCATGCCATTGATTAAGAAGGCGGTCAGAAAAATCTTTGATGCCAAAATCATTGTCCCAATCAGATTTTCAAATTGGCTTGCAAACTTGGTTCCAGTTAGGAAGAAGAGTGAAGAAATCAGAATATGTATTGACTTCAGAAATTTGAATAAAGCCTCTCTGAAGGACTATTATCCTCTCCCAAAGATGGACCAAATTTTGCAAAATATTGTTGGTTCTCAAAGGATGTCTATGCTTGATGGTTTTTCAGGTTATAATCATATCCTTGTACATCCGGACGATGAGGAAAAAACAGCCTTTACTACACCATGGTGCACTTTTATGTATGCCAAGATGCCATTTGGTCTCATGAATGCAGGAGATACCTTTTAGAGGGCAATGGAAATTTATTTTCTAAAGAGAAGGACAAGATCATGGTTGTTTATCTTGATGATATAACAGTCCTCTCAAAGAGGGAAGAAGATCACTTGAAACAGCTAGAAAGAATTCTATTGAAGTGTAGAAGGTTTGGCATATCTCTAAATCCCACCAAAAGTATTTTTGCTTTAACTTCTGGTAAATTACTTGGACACATCATTTCTAAAGATGGGATTAAGATTGATCCAAATAGGGTCAATGCAATTTAGAAGGTGGATTTGCCAAGAAGCAGGAAGGAGATTCAATCTTTCCTTGGAAAGGTAAATTTTGTAAGGCGATTTATTCCTAATTTTGCTAAGATTTTGAAGGATATAACAAGGATGTTGAAGAAGGGAGTTGACATTAAGTGAACAGCAGAATCAAAACACTCATTTGAGGAGATTAAAAGGGTGCTCACACAAGCACCGGTATTAATCAGTCTAGATTTTTCAAAAGAAGTTATGGTTTTTACTCTCGCATCAAAAAATACTATTGCTAGAGTTTTGCTACAAAAGGGACAACAAGGTATTGAGAAGCCTATTTCATTCTTTAGTAGGACATTAGCTAACTCTGAGCTGAAGTATAATATCCTAGAAAAGCAAGCCTATGCCTTGGTGAAGGCTATCAAATATTTTAGAATTTATATTCTGCATTCTCATATTGTGGCTTTTGTTCCTAATACTATTGCGAAAGACATCCTCACTCAAGCCGATCATGATGGTAAGAGGGGAAAATGGATTGCTAAGTTGCTAGAGTATGATATAGATATTAAGCCAACAAAATTGGTCAAAGGGAAAGGCTTAGCAAATTTGATGGCACAATCAACCCTTGACGATCTTGACATGAGCTTAATTGCAGAAATATCAGAAATTTCAAATGAGGAAGAAGAACTAGTTCCTATTGAAGAAAAGTATATCACTTCGTATTGGTACAAGGATATTGTTTTTGTCCTACAACATCATAAGTCACCTAATGAGCTAACAAAGTCTAAGGCAAGATTTGTGAGACTAAAATCCTTGAGATATTGCATTTTTGACATAAATCTGTTTTGGAAGGATACTGGTGGAATTTGGCTAAATTGTTTGCTGGAAGAGGAAGCTGATAAAGTGATTGAGGAGTTCGACAATGGAGATTGTGGAGATCACCATTATTGGAAGGCCACAATGAACAATATTCTTAGAGTAGGTTATTATTGGCCTACAATGTTTAAGGATGTCTACAAAAATATTGCTACCTGCCATGAATGCCAGATTTTCGATGGTAAGAAGAAGCTTGTACATTTACCTTTAATGCCTATCTATGTGGAAGCGCCATTTTAGTAGTGGGGGATAGATTTTATTGGAGAGATTCATCCATCATCATAAGGTCAGCATCACTGGATTCTCACAGCGACTAATTACTTCACCAAATGGATTGAAGCAATCCAAACTAGGCAAGCAAATGATTATGTTATTATTTCCTTTTTGGAAAAGAATATCTTGTCTAGGTTTGGTTGCCCCATGAAGATCATAACTGATAATGCATGGGCATTTAAGTCTAAGAAGCTAATCAATTTCTATCATCAATATCATATTACTCTTGGGAATTCCACTGCATATTATCTGCAAGGGAATGGTCTTGCTGAATCTTCTAACAAGAGCATTGTGAGGATCATTAAAAAGGTGTTGCAGGAGAATAAGAAGGCTTGGCATTTGAAGTTAAAGTATGCCTTATGGGCTGATAGGATATGCACAAAAAGGTCCATTGGAACTTCACCAAATGAGCTAGTATATGGAGCTGAAGCCATTTTTCCTACATCATTAGGGGTACCTGTCATGAAGCTGATTCAAGGATTAGAAGAGGAACCTAATGTAGTTCAGAGAAGAATAAATCCATTAATAGCTCTGCAAGAGAAGAGGGATGAAGTTTATAACAACAATAAACAGTCTCAAAACATAATCAAGAAGAAATTTGATAAGAAGATCAAGGAAGAAAGTTTTCAAATTCAGGATGAAGTGCCGAAATGGGAGTCCAGAATTGAAGAGAAAGGAAAACATTGTAAGTTTTAGAACTTGTGGAAAGGCCCTTTTAAGATAGTTGCTTTCCATGGAAACAATACGTACATAGTACAGGAGATGGATGGAAAATCATATGCTGGAGGACCTGTCAATGGCAGGTTTTTAAAGCATTACTCTTCCTAAAAATCTGTTGATCATTCATATCATTTTACATATTTCATTTTATGAGTTTTTCTACTAATAATGACAATCTAAATCAGCAAGCTTGAGCCCGAGGTGAAGGCCATTAGAGCTTGAGGAGAAAGCTTGGAAATTTCAAAGTTTTTTCAGTTTTGGAAAGAAAATGGATAGCAACACTGGAACTACTAGTTCTTAGTGTACCACAGGGGAAAAATATCCCAAGTGGAGCCACTGTTATTGTAGGTTTTAACCCTGAATAGAAATTATCTACACACGAATCTTATAACAGAAAATAAACAATAGCGAGAGCATAAAACATAAAACATATAAACACAGAGATTTTCCCCTGGATCCCAAATCGGGATGACCAGCTTGATTTTTCATTATATTCCTTTTAGTGTTACAACACATATATATACATGCTGAAGCATACATAAAACCCAATCCATTAACCCTAGATTAGAACATAATCGTAGTTCCCTTGACCGGATCGACAAAAAATACCAGGGGCCGAAAACCATCGTACCCCAAAACCATGTGCAAAACCATACACAAAACCATGGACGCGGACTACCCACTGGAAATTAAGGACCAAAAATTTTCGCTGGGGCACTGCCCTGGACCCCGACAGGGGGGGCTACCACCCCCCCTGTGAACCCCCCGTTGCGCCTAGCCAAAGGGGGGGCTATCGCCCCCCCTCTTACCCCCCCGCGCATGCTTAGTCGTGGAAAGAATATAACACATACCCAAATTTCTCCCACTTGTTGTTTTCTTTCCATAGGGGGCCATAGGAGAGCTTAGTCATTGGCCCAATTCTTCAACACCCATTGTTTCTCTACACCAAGAGAACTTCTGAGTGCTCACAGACTTTGTCAATGCCTTTATCTTCTTCTCTGTCTGGTTTTCCACCAGAGCCTTAAATTCTTTAAATTTGTCAAAGACTTCATATTTATTCCTCAAGAAATATATCCATGTATTCCTTGAGAAGTCATCTATGAATGAAACATAGTACACAGACTTTCCCAGTGATGGAACTGACACAAGCCCAAACACATCACTGTGCACAAGTTCTAATATCTTGTTCGCCCTCTTAGCACCAAAGGGAAAACTCACCCGATTCTGCTTCCCATATACACAATGTTCACAGAAATCGAAATCCAGAGAGAAATTAGACATACCTTCTACCATACCATTTCTATGCAGCATCCGAAGGCCCTTCTCTCCAGTATTTCCAAGCCTTTGATGCCATAACATGGTCTTTTCTCCAGAGACAGCTAGGCTTTCCGCTCCACTTTCAAGAACCACATAACTATTACACCTATCAATAACAATGCTACCTTGTAGCTTGTACAGAGTTCCAGTCCGAACTCCCCGCATTAATACCAGTGCTCCTCGAACCATCTTGCAGGCATCTTTCTCGAACACTGTTTTTACACCTGCATCATCCATCTTGCTTACAGAAATCAGATTTCTGGCCAATGCAGAAATATGCAGAACACCAGGAAGTGTTCTAATCCTTCCACCTTGCAGCTTTAGCTTGACCTTTCCACATCCGACGATTCTGGCCTTCCTATCATCCCCTAGGAAGACATCACCACCATCATATTTCTCATACTCGCAGAACCACTCCCTATGGGGAGTGAAGTGAAAGGATGCACCTGAGTCAATCAACCATGACTCATGATCTACATGTGTATTTGAAGAAGAAGCCAAATACATATCCCCACCTTCATCCGAGGTGGTTTTTGCCTCTGCATAAGGAGCATCATCAGATCCCTTTCCTTTCTTAGGAGCTTTAGATCTACACTCCTTTTTGTAGTGCCCTTCCTTTCCGCATTTCCAGCATACCTTTACAAACTTTCCAGGAGATTTATATCTCCCTCTAGATTTGGATCTCCCACTCGAAACCTTATTCTTGTTTCTGTTTTGGGACCTTCCTCGTACAGATAAGGCATCTCCATTCTGGCCCTCCATATTTCTTCGTCTCATTTCCTCCGACAGCAAGGCTGAGACAATGTCATCAAAATTCAAGGTAGTTGTATTGCTACCTATTGCAATAACCAGACTGTCCCACGAATCTGGTAGAGAACACAACAAACTGATGCACTTATCTTCATCCGAGATTTTAATATCAATAGATGACAACTGACTTACCACAGTATTGAAGGCGTTCAGATGCTTTGTCACCGAGTCTCCATCCTTCATCCTCAGGTTATACAGATTTTTCCGCAGGAACAACTTATTCACCAGAGACTTAGATTGGTACAAAGTCCCTAGCTTGTCCCACAAGGTCTTTGCCGTAGCTTTCCCAGATACATTCAACAATACTGAATCTAAGACACACAACCGTATTGTGCTCTTAGCCTTTCGATCCAGTTTCTTCCAGTCTTCATCTGACATTGCCGTTGGTTTAGTACCTGGATCTACAACGATCCACTGATCTTTATCCACCAGTAGATCCTCCATCTTGAGCTTCCATAACTCAAAACTCTGACCATTAAATTTCTCAATCTCTATCTTCCCGCTGCTCGCCATCTTATTTCACCGCAAGAATCGATCCCGCAAATCTCCCACTGAACAGGATCTACCACAGGCCCGAGCAAAAAACCCTCAGCAGCGAAGGCGTCCCCTTGAAGCCGAAACTGCTCTGATACCAAATGTAGGTTTTAGCCCTGAACAGAAATTATCTACTCACGAATCTTATAACAGAAAATAAACAATAGCGAGAGCATAAAACATAAAACAGATAAACATAGAGATTTTCCCCTGGATCCCAAATCGGGACGACCAGCTTGATTTTTCATTATATTCCTTTTAGTGTTACAACACATATATATACATGCCGAAGCATACATAACCCTGGATTAGAACATAACCGTAGTTCCCTTGACCGGATCTACAAAAAATACCAGGGGCCGAAAACCATCGTACCCCAAAACCAAGTGCAAAACCATGCACAAAACGATGGACGCTGAATTAGTCGTGGAAAGAATATAACACATACCCAACAGTTATCACCCAAAAATTTTAGCACATCATTGTGACAAAGTTACAAAATTTCATGGTTCAAAATTGGGTTTAGAAGTCAATTTAGGTTTGGTCAAGGGTAGGTTTTAGATTTTTATGGTTTAAATATCATCCCTAGATTCAAATGAAGTCCTTTCTAAAATTCTTTCATGTCAAATATTCATTATTTTCATTTGTGGGTCATTTCCTAAAGTTTCAGGTCAAAACTGTTCAATTAGCCAAAAAACCCTGTTTTCGTAGCGCCACCTGTTGAAAAAAGCTGTTTTGCGCTACGAAAACGTTGATAGTTTCGTGGCACAAGAATGAAAAATTGCATTGCACGTGCTACAAAAGCGCGGATTTATAACTGTCTTGTCAAATGAGCTGGAAAATTTCAGAAACCGTTGGGAAATGGTAAGTTAGTGGTATGATGAGTCAGGAAATGATGAAATTCGATGTACTCACCCATGTTTGCAATCATCATTGTCATTATAGGTTATGAATGAGGCATCATTTAGTTATGATATGAAATTTTAAATTTCAAAGTCCTTCCTAATTGGTCATTCTCGTTTTCCTTTTGCCTCCATTCGAAATGTTTGAGCTCTAAAATGTTAAACCAAACCTGTGGCCGGTTCATACAAAGGTTTTCTACACCCATATCAAGCGAGGCTGATACATATTTATCAAGCGAGGCTATTTTTACATATATTCAAGCGAGGCTGATACAATTTATCAAACAATGCTGACAGGTTTTATGAAAAGTGTGGCAGAAGACAAGAAAATTCACAGAGGAGGAAAGTGCTTAAGACATGAACCTGAAGATATGAGGTCAACCACTGAAGACCCAACAGTGATGGAGGCATTCAGAAAAGTAGGCTGCTTACGGTTTTGTGAAAATTTGCAGGGCTCTCACCTACAGGTATCCAAAGAATTTGCCATGAATTTTAATGGAACAACTACTAAGGTTGGAATGCTAAGTGTATCTGTTACACCAAAGACCATTGCTGTTGTTACAGAGATACCAAGAGGTCAAGAAAATTGGTTTAAAATTTTCAATTTTGATATGGAGTAATGCAAAGAATTCATGAAGCCTGAATACATAGACATTGACCTTAATAATGCTATCCCTAGAGGCTACATCAAAGACACTTATTCAAAGCTACTGCTCAACATACAGAAGTATTTTACATGTGAAGGTAGATATCACAAGGTTTACTCATATCATTTCAAGCTGCTTCTGCATTTCATTGGTAAGATTTCACTCGGTTTTCCTTTTTATCTGCATAGGAGTATTACAAAGATGGCTGATAAGGTGCAAGCGAAGTCTGAAGGGAGTGAAACATCCTTGTTTCATCATGGTTCAATGAAGTTATTTATTTTATATGAACTTTAGAATATAGGAAGGGATTGGTCATATTTCTTGTTTATAAATGGTTTTGATTTGGAAACCCTAACCCCTGCAAGAAACCCTAAAGCTAAAGGAGTTCCATCACTAGCAGTAGTAGAACCAAGTCAACCTGTGGCTGTAAAACCAAGGGAATTTGTAAAACTGAAGCCAAGGAAACAAACTGAGAAAAGGGCAGAGAAGATACAAATGCTTGATACACCAACTCCATCACCTGAAAAATAGAGGTCAAAGGTTATCAAAGATGCAAAACAGAAACAAGATGTTAGTAAGCAGGAAATCAAAAGAGTAACTAGAAGCCAAGAAATGGCATCAAAAGGAAAGGCAGTTGCTACAGAGGACAACCCAGTAGAAAAGGGAAATCTAGAGGGCATTGTTCATGCTATTGACATAGAGGAGACACCCATTGTTCAAGCTGAGTTCATTGGGAAAGATGAGCATAAACTGAAAAAGGCCAAGTCTGCAAAAAGCTAGATTTCAACGGGGAAGATGCAGCTTTCATCTTTCAAGCAAGAAAGCATATGAATGGGCATGCTATGAAACTGAAGGAAGGCAGCAAGGAAGTTCATAAACCCACTGAGACACCTAAAGATCCTAAAGAAGTTGTTGATATCTCATCACCTATAGTGAAGCATACAACCAGCAAAACATAGAGGGGAAAAGAAGAAATGACAGAGAAAACATAATTTCAACATCTTAAGGAAAAATTGAGGTTGGAAAACTAGGAAATTACTGTCATGAGAAAAAGGGATAGAAAGCATAGTGTTGAGAAAGCACAGTTTAAAAGGATGAAAGCATTGTGGGAAGGACAAACTGATTCTATTTCTGAAACTCCAAGTAGTGCAGAGCAATTTTTCAAATGGACAGTTCCAGCAATAAAGGAAGCCAAGTTTGTCAGAATAATAAATACTCACTTGAGAGATAATAACATAAGACTTAAAGATAAAATAGAGGACCTAGACCAGTATCTGAAGTTGATTCAAGATGACTTAAAGAGAAGAGGCATTAAATTAACAGTCATTGAAGAGCCAATAGCTAAATCAAGTGCAAATGAAGAAGGAACCTCAAGAAAGCTACAATGACTGTGTTTTTACAGTTAATATGGTTTTTAGATGTTGCAGATAGGTGTATTTAAATTTTTTGTTATAACTACAGTTTTCATTTTTAAATTTTTTTGACAAAACTACACACTTAGCAGTTTCGTATCACAGCTAGTGTAAAAAAGCAGAAAAGCGCTATGAAACTGCTATAGCAGCGTTTCTGCTCATTTTACTCATTTTTTAAAAGGTTGAAAAGCAAGTTAAGGACTGGAATTGATATGGGAGATGCATTAAATGGTAAATGAAATGATGCAAGTGGAAATAAGTCAAAAATTTGAATAATAAGCATTAAAATGGAAATGTTATAAAGGTGCTACGAAACTGCTGTGTTTTCGTAGCGCAGTACATTACAGCTCTTTTGAACAGCTTTGGAGGCAGTTTTGGACAATTGGAGCATAGGGAGGAATTTTGGGATGTATTAAATCAACTTCAAACATCTAAGGACCTTGAAATAAAGAGTACATCATGGTCAGAATGTTCAAAGAATGCACAAGACTTTATGCCTATAAAATAGGGGACTGTTTCCTATTTTGGTGGAGGTCAGCAATATGGTCATGAAGAGTTGAAGCCCATCATCCAGATTCGACCATGTGATGATACACTTGGAAATGATGTAAATTTGAATAGATATGGTTGTTATAGTTAGCAATAAGTAGTTTGAGTCCTTTTTGGAATAGGGTTGTTTAAACAGATTAGGTGTCTTTTTGTAATAAATTTCATGTCTTATGGTTATGCAAGGTGGAAGGAGTAATAAATTCGATGTATCTAGCCTAGAGGCAGATCATATCATGTTTTAAGATGTCTATTAAAGACCAAGAGGTCGAATTTGTCAGGGGTTGGACATTTTTGGCAAAACTATGCTTATTGTAATTGACTGGTTTTAAGCTAATGCAGATATTTTCTACTTAACCTACTTGAGATTTAGAAGGAGTTTTAGTGTGTTCCTATTCTATCTGCATCTCTTTATTATCCTATTGCAGTGATGTCTATATATATTACTCAGAATTGATCTTTTATATGCTCTGAATTCCTATATAAATGAATTGACTGTGTTTTTTACAGTTTCATATGTGTTTATCTCTTGACTAAAACTCTGATATGCCTCAACTTCCATGTTAAGTAGATTCATTGGATTACTGAAATTTTTGACACCATAAGCCCAATGTTTACATGATAATGTGATTTTCAACCTATATCTATCATTCATCTGTTCATTACTCAAATAGAGTTAGCCATCTATATTTTATCCAAATCATTAACCCTGAGAGAGCCCTCTCAGGCTGAGGAGGCTATGCCTCATTCAAAAGATTAGGTTTGAAATAGTTACATGAAGTTGACTGATCAAGCAGCCTATCAGATCCAATTTTGTGATAACACCAACCTTAGCACTGAACTCTAATGTTCAATATCTGGTCAATATCCTAGATAAAGACTTGGTGGATTCTTATTTTATCACCCTTACAATCCATGTACTTTCTAAATATGTTCCTTCAGTATACTTTCTAAATATGTTCCTTGAGTATATCATTCATCCAATGTCCTCTCTTATTGCTATTGAGGGTGTAAGTATCCCAACTTTTAAGCAAGCAGTTGAAGCCTTTATTTCCTCCTTTATTTGCCCCACATAAATTTAGGGAGGATATATTCTAGCTTGTTGCAAACCATGGTATCTAAGATAGTAATCCTATTGAATAGATCCTTTTACATCCATTTTGAATCTCCTTCTTCTATTATTCATACAAGATTTGAAGTTATCAAAACTGTCCTTTGAGTAGATATATCACCTAAAACAATTCCACCCTTATATCTCCCAAGGGTGCAAATATCACGATTGAAGTGTTGATTGCAACATTTAATTGAAATGTCTAGACATTGCAGAGTGCAATCTATTGGTTGTTGACTTCCAAGTAAAATTCCAAAGTATTTAAGTCATCAACGAAGAAGAAATTCAGTAATTGTTTGTTTAGGAAGAAATATACCTTTGCTTTGCCATGTAGTTGTGCAATGTCTAGATATTTTCCTTGCCTATTATAAGTAGAACAAATAAAATGTGGTAAGTGGACATTCCTATCTAGTATGAACTCAGTAACAACTATGTGAAATACACAAATACAAGCAAGAAAGCAAAGGATAAAGTATGCAAGTGGAAGAGGGTATTGTCAAATGTGTAGAAGTTTTCCAGATAAGATAATAGGATGAGATAAGTTTATCAATGTGCAACAAATGACCAGAAATAAGTCCATGGAATTGTTAAGTACATTAGTGTTGATACAATGTTGGAGCAGAATGGCCACTTCGATAAAAGTAGAAGCATATCTAATCCAATATATCTAAGATAAAAAACTAGATTGTATATTCAAGAGCATCATTAGATGCAAGAACATATAGAAATGCGGAAAATGGGTATTATTCTTGATATGGACACAATATTAACAATTCCAAATACTCCCATACAAGTAAGTGAAATTCCATTGAAGATAGTTATCTTATTGCTTAGTGATAGATTCCTATACATCCAATTATGAAGGTTACTATGAAATCTATTCAACATCCACCATTATTGTTTAAGTTAAAGATATGAATACCAAAGGGAATGCCCAAAATTCAAATACTTGATAGTTTTTAATGGCATATCTTTCTAGCTATTCCACGTAATCCTAGTTATTCCTCACGACTGTTGGTATACTTGCGGTATAATTGTGGTACAAAGAGATGTAAATAAACATAGACCATGATTATGGAAAAATTGAAAAATGGTGCACAAATTGTATTTTAGAAATAGGCAAAGAAAGTGTGGATGTGCATATAAATTACCTGAAGCACTAGGAATTATGAAAAAGCCCTATCATTTAGTATTTGATACCAATTGATATGAACACTGTGACAACAATGCAAAATACTTGGATACAAGTCCATTAACAAGGGAGGAAGCATTCAAAACAAAAGAGGAGATTGTTGAATTGTACACATGCTTCCCGCTCAAGATTGTATTTAGATACATAGTAGTATGAAATTAGTGGAACACAATCATCTTTGATCAGGTTTGTTAGCTATATGACTATAAAATACATTTTTATATGAGTGATCAATTTAGACCAAGTCACCCTTAAAAGTCACAATTTAAGTTGAATAAAGTACAATAGTAGATAAGATACACATATAATACACTTTTGTTGAGGCATTAGAAAAGAGGCCCCCGATTGTTTTGCAAGAGAAGATTCTAAATCCTAACCTTGTTAGCTTTTGTAGAATGATGTTCCCACTCTATTATTTCATAATGACTGATGTTGTAGATAAAATAAATTTATCTACAACATCAATATTCGTTATACAATTGAGAGACATTAGAAATTTAGAAGTGGTTAATTGACCTATGGTTTTCAAGCTTGAATGTGAATTTATTCACACCTGAAGCCATTATTTGATAGTTTTTTCCTTGCACACCTAGCAATGTGGCCCACTTGGTGTCTTTGTGTAAGAACACTCTTAAAAATCCTTAACTCCTAGTCAAGCTCATGAAATATTACTTGCAATGATTCCAGTTTTTTTTTAGAATTGTTCATCTAGGAAAATTAAAGGAATTTGCACCTATGATTATATCATAAATCATTAGGGACTTGGAAATTGTGTATATGTGAAGATGTTTCTAGCCTATGCTTGACAACTACCTCATAAGGAGTTTCTCCTTCATTTGTCCTTGCAAGACATTTAGTTGCTAAAATCGTCCTTGTAGCATGATTGTTAATTACCCCAAATCCTCAATCTTATTTATGGAGGGTGTAAATGTCACTTGTAACTGACTAGTTGCCTTCCTTCTCACTTTTATCATGGAAAATTATAGAGGATAGGTTTGAACTTCTTATAACCAATTCATCAAGGGAAAGATAAGTAAAACAACATGTCGAACTGCTTGAATTTTGCTTAATATGTTAAGAAATAAGAAACTAGTGAAGCTTCACGAAGCTAAGCAACTAGTCTAAGAGAGGACAAGGAAAGATACATGAGAAGAAATGAAGCCAAGAGTGAGAATACCAAAAAAAAGGAACACATCTAGTGGCATTAACACTAGAGGCAGCAACCAAATAAAAAGGAGGGGATACTCCAATAAATCCTCACTCATTGTAAAGAGCCTAATGCATTGTTTAATCAAGACATTTGGAGAATAGCCAAAACTATTGCATGTATCATGGTTGGGATCCTAGTGTGCATGACAGTTTTAAGACCCCCATCATTCCTAACAATAAAGGCTTCAAAAAAGAATATTTGAATTGATCATTGGTTGCTTGAAGCATGGACATTGGCTTGTCTCTAGTTCTAAGATATCCTTGCACTGCACTGTGTGTTTGTCATGTGACATCCAACTCAGGGTCTTGTAGGGGAATTACTTGGTCCCTTGTGTTAGAATCTCCCGTACCCAAAACTTGGTATTTGGTTCTCAACCATTATTAACTGAACGAATACACAACTACATTCTTAACACGAAAAATATTGTGGAAGGAAAAAACTCGATCTGAATCACATACATAAACAAATTTCTTCCCAATTAATAGTTATTCATTAACAAATTAATCATGGAACTTACTTGGGATCCTATCTTGGGATAATGGCTCAACTGAGGAAATACAAAACTGATCACCAACCTCGCTACACTCTCTCAGACCCAAGACGCGCTCACTAGGAAGCCTCTCTCAATCTTGTGTTGTTGTTGCGTCTCATCTCCTCACCTTAGCCTTACCTTTATAACTTTACATTGAGCCAAAAACCTAATCCTAACCCTAACCATAACCTTAAAGTGATGGAAAGACAATATTAGATCTCACCTTACTTGAGGTCGACGACTTAGATTAAAAATTAATCACTAAAGAAAATAATTTACTTTATCGAAGTTTTTATTTTAGCTCAATAATCGAACATATAATTATGTGATTTTTCTTAAGTAACTTAGGCTATGTTACATCAATAAATATTCTAAGGTGAAATGTGGGTGACTTTTGCACACTTAGACACAAAGCCTATGCAAAAGGTACTTCCCTGAGCTACAAACTTCAAAGCGATGAGATACCAGGCTACGACCCCCACGTAGCATCCCTCCCTCCATGCATCCCCCCATTTTTTCCAAATTCAGTCTTCTGGAGTTTGAATGAATTAAGTCTTTTGGAGTCGAATTAATTATTATTCTTATGGCCATCTCATAGATAATAACCACAAGCCAAAGAGGGCCCACAAGGCATGAAACAAAAAGCACATGTATTTTAGCACCAAAAACAAAAACCACAGGTATGAATATATGAAATGTACATCTTTTAAGTCACTGTATGGTGGGGATACATGAAGTAAATATCTATTTATGCTTGGGTATGTATAATTTGGTTTATAAATACATCAACCTTAAAAAATTGTATAGTGGAAAACTATAGGTGCAAGCAACACCTATTCTAATTAATGTTTGATCTTGGATAACATTCTCACCATATATATTTATATATAATGTTTGGATGGATAGATGTTTTGTAAAAGATGATTAAAGTTATTGTAATACTTTGTTGTTTTTTTTAAAGCTTTCAAGTGTTCATTAGGTGATTTGGAGATATGATTAATTTAATGGAAATTTTTATATATTTTTCATTTGAATGATATTCTTTGTTTTATAGATGATGAATCATGATGTTATTGTTTTGTGTATAATGATTTAATTTTTATTTTGGGATTGGCACAACATTTTAATAAAAAATTTCTTAATGGATTTTTTGAACATTACACTTATCTTACTTTGAATGCTACTTACAGATCTAGTAATTCTCAACTCTTGAAAATAATTGATGTAGGTTTCTAGATCGATTTGAAATTTTACTTCTGGAATATTAAGTGAGATGTCAAAATCTAATCCTGGGAAGAAACCATCAAGGCAAATGGATGTATTATCATACTTTCAAAAGCCTCAATCCAAGAATACACATCCTCTTCATGCTTCAAGCTCCTTTGAACAATTTGTTACTAAGAGAGATGTTAACTCCTGTGAAAATGCATCTGATATCCATATCATGGATGAGAGAATAGGTTCCTCAAGTGATCAGGGTGAGATAAATGCAATTTAAACAGAAATTAGTGATGAAAATGTTAAATATTTTTCCTTGGAGGGTGACACAAACCATTCACGGAAAAGGAAAAAAGGCCAGTGGACTATAGGGAGACAATTCCAAGATGATTGGGTCTCAAGTTTTCCATTTATTGAAGAAATACCTCCTACAAATGTGAATGAGGTTTTATGAGAAGTTAGATGTATTGCATGTAGTTGGAAAAGTTGCAAGGTAGTGAAATTTCAGATGAAGCTAGATACAATATAAAAGCATGTAGGAAACATGTATGAAAAGAAAATTGTAAATGGTAAAGAAAAATATATTGTTAGATGGGAATATTTGAGGAATGTCGACATATCCAATGTTTGGAAGAATAAAAAAAATATATAGTAAGTAAGAGGAAACTTGAGGCAAGTGGAGGAACCATCATATCTCCATTTGAAAAGATGATGGAAAGAAATTTTTTATCCAAGATGATATAATTGAGCATTGTATTTCGCATCTTATGTAAAGGTTTTCTTATGATATATTATCTAGAGCACATGAAATTTCTATCTTTTCTTCACGTGCCAAAATTTCCATCTCCTCACTGGTCTGTAACCAGTGGTTCAGAATGGGCAAGATATCTATCTCAAGTAGAAAATGATGATTTGAAACAGGAGATTGAAAATGCTAAGTTTTTGGCATTGTCTTTGGATGAGGTTATGACTATAGATAATACTTCATGGATCTGCATGAGCATTTATATGGTTAATGACCATATTAGGCATTCCTATCTACTTGGGATTAAAAATATGAGAGAGACTTCTACAACTAGAAATAATTATGAAATTGTTCTTAATAGTTTGAAGGAAAGTGGTATGGATCATTTAATGATTGCAAAAAAATTGGTATGTGTTGGAGCAGATGGAGCATTGGTAATGCAAGGACCAAGGAATGGCCTTTTTGTTAGACTACAACTATAACCTTCACCATAGATGCTTAATATTCATTGTATGGCTCATAGGATGAATCTTTCATTTAAAATAGTAAGCAAGTTTCCATTAGTTTCAAAAGTTGAATATCTTGTACATGAGACTCATGCATACTTTTCTCGTAGTCCCAAAAGATATTTAGAGTTTCAACAATTTTCATATGGTTTTACAGATGGAAAAAAACCACTGAAATATGTTGATACAAGATGGATCTCATTAAATGGACCAAATAAAATACTATTTAGTGAGTTCAAATCTTTAGTAGGGTTGATGCAGAGACATTATTAACATTGGCTGGAATTATTCCTATGCTACATGAAATGAATGTCCTCATGAAAATGTCTCAGAATCAGACAATGTATATTGTTAAAAACACAAATGTGAGAGAGTCAGCATGCCTTGCATTGTATAATTTGTATATGATCCAGACTCTTTTACTGGTCCAGAGTTTACAAGTTCGACTAAGATCATCAATATAGAAAATACTGAAATTTTTTTGACGTTTGACGAAAAAGGGATACTATGTATCGCAGTGCGTAGGTATATGGTTCCCTTTCATTATATTAGTAAGATGGGAAAAATCACCAAATATTTTCCCATGTCAAGAGACAAATTTGATAATATTGTGATTTCAGTGAGACAAAATTTGATAAATTGCAAGATCACTATCGTTAGAGATAAGATAATGATTTGTTCAAGATGTATTGTTGGAGGCCATGTGTGTGGTATACCCTGAATATTGGAAAAATTGTCAATGTCCAAGAAATTTAAAAGCCACTTTTAAAAAGAGATTAAAATGTTTAGTAGACTAGTTTTGAAAGAAATTCTCGATACACAGAGAATAGATTGAAGGTATTTTAGATTCATGAAAGTTGTATCAACAAGGTGGACACTTTTCTGAAACAATGTGGAGGCAATCTCCTTTTTTGGAGAATCCTAATGAAAACGTTGATATAATAATATTATGGACTACTTTAAGTGCTAGCCAATACCTGCAAGAAAACATATCATAATATTTCAATTAGCAGATTTGTGTCAAACCATGATTTTGGGATCAATGGAGGATGAGAGAATGTCTATTGCACTATCATTCTTGATGTCAAAGTTGAAAAAAAATCTTGATAAACATGTGGATACATGTTTAATATTATATGTAACAAAGTATGACATTAACAATTTTCCATATGAAAGAGCACTAGCACTTTGGCGATCATATTGTGATAGAAGGGGAGAAAACAATATAACAAATTTCTCTAATGAACTTGATACATAACATAATGTTTTGTAGGCTCATAATGACAATTCATTTGGAGAAGATCATGTTCACAATGTAGAAAATGATGATCAAGATGAGAACTGGGAAATTGAAATACCTTAGCACTCTTATTTTGGTATACATGTTTCGTTGATCATGCAAGATTACGATATGTCAAATTCAGGTAAAAATGGGTTCTATATTTTGTATTTTTCATTGTAACATTGCAGCTACATTTCTTTGATGCTTGTTATTTTAAGATTGATATTTCATATTTAATCCTTACATTGTTTTTTTCTTATTTGTGACAGGAAATGAAGATGGATTTGATGAGGTTGGGACCTATTTCTTTTCACATAGATAGTGTTTGATTAGTATTAAATTATAAATAACTAATTTAACAAGACTAATGCAAAGCATCAATGGGCTCATTCAAGTACATGAAACTACCTTGATGTCTAGCTATGATATATTGGAAAAATTTAATGGCTTATATGTTTCTTGTGTTTGGGGAATTTTGTTGAGTTTCGAGTTTTATATTTTCTTGGAAAATAATTATTGATATTTGGAAAAGATGTGATTTTATATTGGTATTGGAAATGAAGCTGGGCTTGATCTTTGACTGGAAATGAAGTCAGATTTGAGAAGTTGGTACCTATTTATTTTCACATATATAGTGTCCTAGTATTAAATGATTAATAACTAATTTAAGAAGTCCAACGTTAAGTAACAATGGGCTTATTCAAGTGCATGAAATTATGTTGATGTATAGCTCTGATATCTTAGAAAATTTTAGTGGTTTGTTTGTTGATTGTGTTTAGAGGATTTTGTTGAGTTTGAAATTTTTGGTTTGTTTTGGTCAAACATTTTCTTAGTCCCTTGAATGCTTATGGTTCTCATATCATGCATAGATCGATAGATCTAGTTTTATTATTATAATTATTATTTGTTTCTTTATATATTTGGCAGTTTGAGGAAAGATATTTTATTTCCTTTCGCTTTGTGGCATGATTTCGACATCTTCACCTTTTAAAATATAGTAAAATATTTTTCTTATTATAGATTTTTCTTGGAAAAGTATTATTGATATTTGGAAAGTGAAATAATCCATGGGTAGCTAAGTGAAGAGAAAAACAATATATGTACTAGGTTCTTGCGCATTCATCATAGGAGACCTATTGGCATGAGACAAACATTCATTTTATGCAATTACACTTTTGATGCCAAGGCGAAGCTGAGTTCGATGACGTGGGAAGAACAATGGTAGTTGATGATAATGCTAAGGAGATTAGAATGTTGGTTTCACCAAAAACTGTCCATGCCACCAATGCTAGTGGAACCAAAGGTCCTTGCTCATTTCCTATTGGGAAAAATACTCAGAGAGGGGGGGGGGGTGAATCATCACACATAAGCAACACACATGAACACTAGGATTTAAGGTGGAAACCCAAGTTGGGAGAAAACCACCGCTTATGTCGTCTTTGTCTTCAATATTTATTATAAAGAAAACTACATACAATATTGTATTTCCGCAGACTCATACTAGCACGCAGGCACCCACCTGTAGAAGGCTGCAACCTTCTCTCCTTCTCCAGCTACTACTGGAAGGGAGCTACAACCCCCTGATCTCATTTACTAGATACCACTAGAAGGGACCTATGACCCCTGCTTCTCATTTACCAACCACTCTTGGAAGGGAGCTACTACCCCTTGATATCTTTTACTAGAAACCACTTGAAGGGAGCTACGACCCCCTTACTGAAGGCTCGAACCCTCAACACCACCGTGGACCATGTTTCATAAATTTTCACACTGGATCCAACATCTTCAACACAACATAACTTGTAGGCCTCTTTTCATCAGATTTTCAAACTGGAACCACTCCATACATTTAATCTCAAAGAACATATATCAAACTAAACCTCATAGCTGTATAAAATCATTCACTAAATCATCAATCAACCAACCAACCAGTGATCTTTAATGACAAACAACTAGTAGCATAATCAATACTCAAACATCCTAGATACGTAAGAAGACATCATTGACAGACAACAGTAATATAGTAAAACTAATCAGAAATTTCCTTCTGCATACTTCAAAAAAAACCCTAGATTCCATATGTGCTTTTGCTGAACCAAACCTACGTATATACGCGCTTTTACAGAAACAAACCTATGTATATATCTGCAAACATTTCAGGACTGCGTAAATCTTCAGAATAAATAATAAGCTCAGATATTATCCTTCACTTCAACAAACATTCACCAGATCATAGATGTAAACATTTTATAAGCATATCAAGTAAATACATAGTCATTTCAGATCTAGAGATCGTGATCCATAATTGTATTCATAGGTGCATTATTATTTTAGATATATCAATAAACTATATCCCATTCCATGCAGATATACTTCAGAGTGAAGTATTCATTCAATACCCATACACATGCACACCTTGCACTATGATCTTCTTCTCCTTATATAGTTTGAGCCTTTCCCAATACCATGAGCCAAAACCACAAGTGTTGATGGTATTCTTGGACGAAATCAAATAGATGATACATCGCTAATATTGTGGGCTAATACCATGGTAAGGACCCCTAGTATCATAAATAGAGTGCGTAAGTACATACACGACTTTGATTCTTTGCACTCGTGTGTATACACAACTTCTCTTCATCAAAACTGCGTATACATTGTGAAATATTACCTTTATCATTTCTCTGATACTGACTAGATTTCCTTTCTATTCCATATCTGAACTGAACTATAGATACACCGTTTACCATCTTCAACTCAACAAGGACAACTCATCGAATAGGTTTCCATCAAGGAAAACATATTACATCATAATGCCAACAATATCCCCCTTTGTACTTGATGGCAACCATGTTGGTGTTTGATCACTACAATAGATAGATACATTAATCATAAGCATTATTCAAACACCAAGCTACTATCCCCCTTTGACATCAAGAGAAAAGGGTAGATCAATATTAAAACAAGGTTTCTATTTCCTTGTAGAAAAAGAGCTCTGCAGATCGGATGTGCATTGTATTTACCATGCTCCCCCTGAGTTCATGCTGAATCTTTAGTTATATTTTTCAATGAAGTACTTGACTCTATATCTTAACCAAGTACGACCTTTCCTATCACCAATGACTCATACTTACATCAATGATGCAACTGAGTGGAATTACATATTTGGCTCAACTACCCAACCAAGTGAGTTTACAAATTTCACTCAACTATCCAACCAAGTGGGTTTACGTATTTGACTCAACTATCCAACCAAGTGGGTTTACATATTTGAAAAAGTCCATACATGACTGAATATGACAATTTTACATCATATATCTCAACATGACCCTTACATCAAATAACAGATATGAGTTTTTATAACCAAGACCAAAGGAACTCAAGAGAGAGATCATAATTCAGCTACTAACATAATGCCAACAATGCATTCTTCTTAGCAAGGCTAATGCTCCCCCTGAAAATGTGCTCTTGATCACCACAAAAACTCATTCATCAAAGTGTCTTCATTAATCAGATAAAAACAACATATCAGCAGATATTAACCATCAACATCAGATCAAGAAAATTATAACTTTCAGCAGCATATCAGAAATTGTTCTTGAGTCTGTCTCACTATTTTTCTTATGAGAGAAAACCATACGCAACTATCTCCAACAAAACTCACGTGTATACGCAGCTTTAGCTCATGAAACCTACGTATAGAAATTGAAATACTGAAAAATTCACAACTTTATCCCCACCTGAACTTATACATTATCTATCTTTCTTCTGCTGTCACATCAGATGCACTGCTAGAAATAAACACAACCAGAATTACCCAACCAACCATGGGAATCACCATATATTGCTCTCCCTGTGATGATACATTAATAATTTCTATAATGTATCTCACATCACTCCTGTAGTCATTATGAGAAATAAACTTTAGAAACAGATGACTACAATAGGATAAATTTTCCCTACGTTTTTGAGAGGTGCTTCTTCTTTTTCCAGTTTTGCTTGAAATTTCTTATTTTGTGCTGGAACTTCTCCAATCTCTCAGTTTTGTTCATCTTACTTAACCTACAATCAGTGGCCTTATAACCAAATGATTTACAATAGAAACAATAACCATGAAAGCATCCTTTCTTTCTTGATCTATGGAATTCTTCAACCAGATTCCTTTCTTTTGGGGAATTATCATCATCCATGGTACATGCCATGAGCACTTGCATATCTTGATCAGAATCTCCCTCTTCTTCATTTGAGAGTCCATCATTATCTTCATTTTTATAATAACTCCTTCCTTTTTCAAATTGTTTCCCTTTATCATGATTTTCTTTATAAGGAGATTTAGCAGCATAATGAACACCTCTACCACAAGAAAAACACTTGAAGGGAAGCTTACCTTTGAATCTTCCAATACCTAGTTGAAGTCTCCTTACAAAATTTTCCTATTCTTCTTCTGATATATAACTTGATTCCTGGAGAACTTCCTTTTATTTTCCTTTCGCACATGCCTTAAAAGCAACTTCTTTGACTTGTGAGGGGCCTCCTCTTCTCATTTGAAAAGCAGTCAAGATACCGTGAAGTTGAACAACAATAAGAGTCTGCAGATCCTACTTTTCTTCAATAGTTGACACTTTTGACTCGAACTTTGGAGTTAGAGATCTCAATATTTTCTCTACTAAAGTTGAGTCTTTTATATCTTCACCTATAGTCCTCATAGAATTCACAATCTCATCTAATCTTAGAAATAAAATTGCGATAATTTCATCATCATGCATTATGAAATTTTCATATTGAATTCTAAGAGTTTGAAGTTTGGAAATTTTTACCTTTGCACCACCTTCATAGATTTGAACGATCTTGTCCCATATTTCCTTTTTTGATTTTAGCTGCATAAATTCGAAAAATTTTGTTTCTGACGCGCTTCCTAATAAAGCATTGACAATTTTTGCATTGGTTTCATATCTCTTTCTTCATGCTACATCTGTAGGACAAATACTGGTAACCTCCTTCCATGATTCCCCATATGTCTTCTCCAAGGCTTTGCAAGAAAGCTCTTGCTCGTATCTTCCAGAATAATAAATTACTCCCATTGAACAGTGGTGGCCTGATGGAAAATACTCCTTCATGACTTCCCATTACGATGGATCTCCTTCAAGCGATTAAGCTTCTACAGAAGGACCTGTTCTAATTCCAATAGTTGGGAAAAACACTGAGAGGGGGGGTGGGTGAATCAGTATTTATAACTCACAATAATCTTTACTTTTTCTTTTACTGATTTCTATACGCAACTTTAATGAACCCAACTAGCGTATACACGCGGCTATCTTTAATGAAAATTGCATATGTCTAGAGATATTATTATGTAGATAAATATTTACTTAGATCAGTGCATCATTCATTCTTCAGAAGTTTAGTAAAAAGTAAGCATGTGTAGTAAGAACAAAATAAATCATCACACATAAGCAACACACATGAACACTAGGGTTTAAGGTGGAAACCCAAGTTGGGAGAAAACCACCGCTGCTGTCATCTATGTCTTCAATATTTATTATAAAGAAAATTGCTTGGAATATTGTACTGGTGCAAACTCATACCAACACACAGGAACCCACCTACAAAAGGCTACAACCTTCTCTCCTTCTCCAACTACTATTGGAAGGGAGCTCCAACCCCTTGATCTCGTTTACCAACTACCACTAGAAGGGAGATATGCCCCCTACTTCTCGTTTACCAACCACTCCCGGAAGGGAGCTACTACCCCCTGATCTCGTTTACTAGTAACCACTGGAAGAGAGCTATGACCCCCTTACTGAACGCTCCAACCCTCAGCACCACCGTGAACCACATTTCAAAAATTTTCACACTAGATCCAACAACTTCAACACAACACAACTTGTAGGCCTATTTTCATCATATTTTCAGACTGGACCCACTCCATACATTTAAGCTCAAAGAACATATATCAAACTGAAACTCGTAATTGTATCAAATAATTCATTAAATCATCAATCAACCAACCAACCACTAATATTTAATCACAATCAACTAGCAGTATAATCGATAGTCAAACAACCCATATCTGTAAGAAGAAATCATTGAGAGACAACAGTAATACAATAAAACTGATTAGAAATTTCCTTCTACATACTTCAACAAAAACCCTAGATTCTGTAGGTTTTAACCCTGTATAGAAATTATCTACTAATGAATCTTAAAACAGAAAATAAACAATAGTGAGAGCATAAAACATAAAACAGATAAACACAGAGATTTTCCCCTGGATCCCAAAACGGGACGACCAGCTTGATTTTTCATTATATTCCTTTTAGTGTTACAACACATATATATACATGCCGAAGCATACATAAACCCAAATCCATTAACCCTGTATTAGAACATAACCGTAGTTCCCTTGACCGGATCTACAAAATACCAGGGGCCAAAAACCATCGTACCCCAAAACCATGTGCAAACTCATGCAAAAACCAAGAAGTGATCCCGCCCACCGAGTAATAATCAATTTTTTTTTTTTTTTTTTTTTTTTTTTTTTTCCCAGGCGCCGCCCGCATTCTCGACAAGGGTGGCCACCGTCTCCTACACCCCCTGCGCGTGATTAGTCATGGAAATAATATAACAAAAACCCAACATTCTCCCACTTGTTTTTTTCTTTCCACAGGGGGCCACAGGAGAGCTAAGTCATTAGCCCAACTTTGCAACACCCATTGTTTCTCTACAGCAAGAGAACTTTTGAGTGCTCACAGAATTTGTCAATGCATCTGCAACATTCTTCAAAGTGTCCACCTTTACCAGCAACACCCTTTTAGATTCAACCATGTATTTCACAAAGTGATATTGAACATCAATGTGCTTTGTCTTTGAATGATAAGCAGGGTTCTTAGCCAAGAAAGTTTGACTTTGGCTATCACAGTATATCCTTATAGCTTGCTGCACCAACCCCATACTTTAACACAATCTTTGCAACCAAAATGCTTCCTTGCTTGCATGAGTGGCTACCATGTATTCTGCCTCTATAGTTGAAAGAGCCACTACAGACTGCCTTTTACTCATCCAACTGATTGCACCTCCAAATAGGCTAAATACATACCCGCTTGTAGATCTTCTTTGGTCCATATCTCCAGCCCAGTCTGCATCAACAAAACCACGAATGTCCAACACTCTTTCCAATCTTGGTCTTCCTTGGTAGCACAAGTCATAATCACTAGTGCCACGCAAATATCTGAAAGCCCGCTTCATTGCTGTCTAATGCTCTTTCCCTGGGTTTGACATAAACCTGCTCAATACTCCCACTGCATGTGCAATTTTTGGTCTAGTACAGACCATTACATACATCAGGCTACCCACTGCACTTGCATATGGAACAGGGGACATATCCTCCTCTTCTTCTTGTGTCTTGGGACATTGTTCAGCAGACAACTTTGTACCTACAGGAATGAGAACATTCACTGGTTTACTGTCCAACATATTGAACCTCTGCAATATAGTCTCGACATACTTCCTTTGGTCTAACCAGAGCTTCCTCTTTTCCTGATATCTCTTAATTTCCATGCCCAAAATACAGTTTGCAGCACCAAGATCCTTCATGTCAAATTTGGAGAACAATTGGGCCTATAAATCTTGGATAATTTCTTTGTCATTTCCAATCAACAACATATCATCCACATACAAGACGAAATAAATAACATGATCACCAATTAATTTAAAATAAAAAGTGTGATCCTGAGTCCTTGTTTCTGGTGAAGCCAAGTCCCCGTATGTAGGTATCAAATTTCTGATACCACATCCTTGGTGACTATTTTAACCCATACAGAGACTTCTTTAACTTGCATACTACTTCTTTCTTCGCCTTCACCATAAAGCCTTCAGGTTGTTTCATGTAGATATCCTCTTCTAGATTCCCGTGAAGAAATATTGTCTTCACATCCATCTGTTCTACCTTAAAATGAAATGTAGCAGCAACAGATAAAATTAATCTTATAGAAGTAACTTTGGCAACAGGAGAAAAAATATCACCAAAATAAATTCACGGCACCTGGGAATAACCTTTTGCTACCAACCGAGCTTTGTATTTCTCCACCTTGCCTTCTACATTCATCTTCTTCTTAAACACCCATTTTCTCCCAATGGGCTTCCTTCCAGCCGAAAACTCCACCAGATCCCATGCCTCATTTTTATGCAAGGATGCCATTTCATCAACCATGGCTTCCTTCCAGAGTTTTCCATCCTCTGAACCTACTGCCTCCCTCACAGTTCTGGGATCATCATCAGTTATAGTTAAAGCAAAATTTGAACAGAAAGAAGATGGACTATACCTTTCTGGTTGTCTTCTTTCCCGAGCTGATCTTCTCACAGCTGGAGTTTGTGGCTCTTCCTCTTTTGAGTCTTCTGTTGTAGAGTCTGCTTCATCCTCCTTTAGCTCAAACTCTATCTTCTCAGGTTCCTTTGGTAGGACTTCATGTTTAACAACATTTTTCACCTCTCTAAACACCACATCTCGGCTGTACACAACCTTCCTTGTTTCTGGGTTCCAAAGCTTGTAACCCTTTAAACCATCCTTATACCCAATAAAGATGCATCTTTCAAATTTATTATCCAACTTGGTCCTTTTCTCCTTTGGAACATGTACATATGCATCACATCCAAATACCCTCAGATGTGAAAGAAAGGATTTCTTACCAGTCCATACCTCATGTGGAGTCTTATCCTCCAACGCTGATGAAGGTGATTTGTTAACCAAGTAACATGTTGTCTCCACTGCCTCTGCCCATAATTCTTGTCCTAACCTGGTACCACTGAGCATGCTACTTGCCTTTTCCATCAGTGTTCTCTTCATTCTTTCTGCAACTCCATTTTGCTGAGGTGTGTATGAAGTAGTCTTCTGCTGTGCTATACCACACTTCTTACATAAATCTTCAAATTACTTCTTGCAAAACTCCCCACCATTATCTGTACTCAACACCTTTATCTTCTTCCTTGCCTGGTTTTCCACCAGAGCCTTAAATTCTTTAAATCTACCAAAGACTTCAAATTTCTTCCTCAAGAAATATATCCATGTATTCCTTGAGAAGTCATCTATGAATGAAACATAGTACACAAACTTGCCCAGTGATGGAACCGACACAGGTCCAAACACATCACTGTGCACAAACTCTAATATCTTGTTCGCCCTCTTAGCACCAGAAGGAAAAATCACTCGATTCTGCTTCCCATATACATAATGTTCACAGAAATCAAAATCTAGAGAGCTATTAGACATACCTTCTACCATACCATTTCCATGCATTATCCGAAGGCCCTTCTCTCCAATATGTCCAAGCCTTTGATGCCATAGCATGGTCTTTTCTCCAGAGACCACTAGGCTTTCCGCTCCACTTTTGGGAACCACAAAAATATTGTACCCAAAAATAACAGTGCTACCATGAAGCTTGTACAAAGTTCCAATCCGAACTCCTCGCATTAATACCAGTGCTCCCCGAACAATCTTACATGTATCTTTCTCGAACACTGTTTTTACACCTGCATCATCCATCTTGCTTACAAAAATCAGATTTCTGGCCAATGCAGGAATGTGTAGAACACTAAGAAGTTTTCTAATCCTTCCACGTTGCAGCTTCAGCTTGAATTTTCCACATCCGACAATGATGGTATTCCTATCATCCCCTAGGAAGACATCACCGCCATCATATTTCTCATACTTGCAGAACCACTCCCTATGGGGAGTGAAGTGAAAAGATGCACCCGATTCAATCAACCATGACTCATGATCTACATGTGTATTTGAAGAAAAAGCCAAATACACATCCCCACCTTCATCCGAGGTGGTTTTTGCCTCTGTAGAAGGAGCATCATCATATCCCTTTCCTTTCTCAGGAGCCTTAGATCTGTAGTCCTTTTAGTAGTGGCATTCCTTTTCGCATTTCCAGCACACCTTTACAAACTTTCCAGGAGATTTAGATCTCCCTCTAGATTTAGATCTCCCACTCAAAACCTTATTCTTGTTTCTGTTCTGGGACCTTCCTCGTACAGATAAGGCATCTCCATTCTGACTGTCCATATTTCTCTGTCTCATTTCCTCCGATATCAAGGCCGAGACAATGTCATCAAAATTCAAGTTAGTTGTATTGCTACCTATTGCAATAACCAGAATGTCCCATGAGTCTGGTAGAGAACACAACAAACTGATGCACTTATCTTCATCTGAGATTTTAATATCAACAGATGACAACTGACTTACGACAGTATTGAAGGCATTCAAATGCTCTGTCACCGAGTCTCCATCCTTCATCCTCAGGTTATACAGCTTTTTTTGCAAGAACAATTTATTCGCCAGAGACTTAAATTGGTACAAAGTCCCTAGCTTGTCCCACAAGGTCTTCATCGTAGCTTCCCCAGATACATTCAACAATACTGAATCTGAGACACACAATTGTATTGTGCTCTTTGCCTTCTGATCCATCTTCTTCCAGTCTTCATCTGACATTGCCATTGGTTTAGTACCCAGATCTACCATGATCCACTGATATTTATCCACCAGTAGATCCTCCATCTTGAGCTTCCACAACTCAAAACTCTGACCATTAAATTTCTCGATCTCTATCTTCCTGCCACTCACCATCTTCTTTCACCGCAAGAATCGATCCCGCAGATCTCCCATTGAACAGGGTCTACCTCAGGCCCAAGCAAAAAACCCTTCAGCAACAAAGTCGTCCCCTTGAAGCCGAAACTACTTTGATACCAAATGTAGGTTTTAACCCTATACATAAATTATCTACCAACGAATCTTAAAACAAAAAATAAACTATAGCGAGAGCATAAAAAGTAAAACAGATAAACACATAAATTTTCCCCTGGATCCAAAATCGGGATGACCAGCTTGATTTTTCATTATATTTCTTTTAGTGTTACAACACATATATATATACATGCTGAAGCATACATAAACCCCAATCCATTAACCTTGGATTAGAACATAACCATAGTTCCCTTGACCAGATCTACAAAATACCAGGGGTCAAAAACCATCGTACCCCAAAACCATGTGCAAACCCATGCACAAAACCATGGGCGGATCTGCCCAACGGAATATAAGGACCAAATTTTTTTTCCAAGGCGCTGCCCCAGACCCCGACAGGGGGGGCTACTGCCCCACCGTGACCCCCTCGTGCGTGATTATTCGTGGAAAGAATATATCACAAACCCAACATATTCCATATGCGCTTTTGCTGAACCGAACCTGCATATATATGCACTTTTACCGAGACGAACCTGTGTATAGATCTGCAAATATTTTATGACTGCGTAACTCTTCATAACAAATAATCAACTTTCACTTCAACAAACATTCTCCAGATCACAAATCTAAACATTTCATAAAAAGATCAAGCAAATACATAGACATTTTAGATCTAGAGATCCTGATCCATCATCGTATTCATAGGTGCATTATTATTTCAGATCTACCAATAAACTGTAACCAATTCCATGCAGATATACTTCAAAGTGAAATATTCGTTCAATACCCATACACATGCACACCTTGCACTGTGATCTTATTCCCCTTATATAGTTTGATCCTTTCCCAATACCATGAGACAAAACCACAAGTGTCGATGGTATTCTTGGCCGAAATAAAATAGATGATACAACGCTCAATATTGTGGGCTAATACCATGGTAACGACCGTTGGTATCGTAAACAGAGTGCATAAGTACATACATGACTTGGATTCTTAGCACTCGCGTGTATACACAACTTCTCTTAATTAAACCTGCATATACATTGTGAGATATTACCTTTATCATTTCTATGATACTCGATAGATTTCCTTTCTCTGCCATATTTGAACTGACTTGTAGATACATCATTTTACATCTTCATCTCAACAAGGAAAACTCATTGAATAGGTTTCCATCAAGGACAACATATTACATCATAATGCCAAAATTTCCTTCCATAACGTTTTATGATATTTTTTTTCTTGTATGTGGTTAAAGAAGTGCAACTTAACTCATGTTTCAAGCCTGCTATTTTCATCCATATGCCTTTCAAATTTGGGTTTTATATGCATCTTGAAGTTAAGAGATCAATCACTGCATCATTACCCTCAATCGTACTCTTTTTAAAAACTCACAGTTGTCAAATCCTCTCCATCCATGAGATGTGGCAATCAAAATTGATGTTTCACTGGTGAGAGAAAACCCTCAAATGGAAAAGTGGAATTAGCCATGTGACTAATGATATTGAATTTAAATGAGTCAGAGAATAATTCCACCTTCTATTACAAACTTTAACTGCCCTATTGATATTTTTTTTTGTGAGGATGGATAGATCTATGAAGGGGCATGAGTATGAAGTGAAAAATCCATACACTAGAATATTTACCACCCAAGCTTGGTTCTATTTTTAGCCAAGGTGGGTAGGCTTGTTGGGTGCTCATAAGAGACTATGATATTTGTAAGTTAAAGACCTATGTCGTTGAATGGAATGCAAGATACATCAGAAACAACATGTAGTGGGAGCATGAGTGCAACTCCTATAAACAAAATATCTAACTTTTGAGGTCAAAGACCTAGAGGTTCAAATTATTCATCTAAGATATAAATTGTTACAAAACTGAGAGTCCAAGAGAAGAACCTCTCGAGAACTTGAGAATCAAGAGAAATATCTTGTTTAAAGGTTTCCTATAGAAAGCGATCAATGTTTGGAGGAGTTATCACCTACTAATTGGGGAGGAAAAGGAGAAATTGTTGGCCTCTGAAAATATATTGCCAATAGGTGAATCTCTCCTACCATCTGAAGCTCAAGTGAAGAATCCCCTGATGGAGGACCGTGGATAAATTGGAAGATCTGAAGTTTTGGAAGATCTAATATTGTGCATATAGGTTTCTCTTTGTATACACCTTGAAAGTTGGTGCATTATTGGAAGACTTCCAAGGTTATAGAGAAGAAGCACTCCCGAGAGAGCTGGATGAAAATCATAACAGATGGCAAGAGATCGTTGCAAAATATGGGAATGACACTTGTAATATTCGATTACAAGCCACTTTGGTAGATCCTTCAATGAAGACATCAACTTATTATGATTCTTTCCAGATTTCTCAGGGTGAAACAGAGGTTGTTTTTGGAAGCATGGAAGGTAGCAGCGGTGGATAGTTATAAATAAAACCCCATGATGGGCTTGGTTTTTCCCTTTGGTATTTGGGCCTGCAAGATCTTCTCTCCATTGTAAAATTTTGCAAGTCTCTACATGTTGCAGTGAAAGATGATCCTCATCTATGGAAAACTATACATGTGGAGTATCCTCTAAGTGAAAGGCTCACTGATGATGCCCTCTTAAAACTTGCTGAAAGGTCTCAAGGTCAGTTACAAAAATTGACTTTAGTGGAGTGCCTGAAAATTACAGATGATGGACTGAAACAAGTATTTGACATTAGTCCAAAGCTTAAAATGGTTGGTATCTATCTTTGTTAGTTTCTGATTTTAAGAAATTATAGAAATATGAATTTGTTGTTACACTTGAAATTTTGAATATAACAATATATTTACTTTCTGAATATATATTTTCTGCATTTTGGCATGATTAAAAATGTCAAACACTTAGATTTAGTTAATGTAATTACATGGGTCTCGTGAAATGGAATTGTGCTTCCCGTAAAATGTTTTCAAACCGAGTTACTAAATGGATGTGTTTGCATGTGAATTTAATCCCTAGTCTCCTTTAAATACAATGATAAAAGGGTAGAAAATTAGAATATTAGAAGCTTATTTTTTGAAGGAAATGCAGGTAGAATTTTCCCCAAAATGTTGAAACCTTCAAGGGAGGCACTGGTGCAACTCTTCCATTTGGTATTCCATGTTCTTATGTGTTTAAAATTTCTCTCGTTTCTTGATTTGTCTTCTATTATTGCACACAATGGTGGTTACTCCTCAACTTGCCTAGTTTATCTTAATTTTCGTTAGATATCTAGAAACATGGGAAGGTAATGCATTGCTGTGAAAATGATGTTTTATGTAAGGTAATGCTTGTAGGTTGTTCTCTTTTTTAGTTTTTCCATTCTTTTCAAAACCATATTGTGCATTGATTGTGGAATTTTATTTTTGTTATCAAGTGTATTATGTTTTTGTCATGAAATTATATTGTTATCTTAAACTTGCTCAAGTTAAGCTCATTAATTCAGAAGTTTTGTGTGAAATATCATTTTCTCTTGGTACCCCCTACTCTGCCCTTGATTGTATGTGGTGCACTTGTTTCTGGGCTTTGCAGTTATGTTTTCCAGGCTGCACAAGGTTGATTGCCGATGGCATTGTAAAAAATGTCAAAGCACACAGAGAATGCATCATGCACAAATTGAAGTAGTTGAGAATTAGTGGTCTTTTTGGGATAATAAGAGAGCATCTTGATAATTTGAATTACCTTTTGTATGATGGTTTATTATAGAAGTCTCATTCAGTAAAACCATTGTTTTATCTTAATGGCCACTATTATTCACTTTCATATGATGATGACAGTACAATTGATATTGAAGCTTGCCCTAGATTTGGGAATGCAAGGCTTGTTTATGACTACACCAATGAAAGTTTTCAAAAGAAAAAAAAACCAGAAAATTAGTGTTGGGATTGTAGGTTTTGTATTGCACATTGTGACGAGTGTGGAAAGTGTATTGATGGTAGTGAATGTTAGGGTCCTATAAATTATAGGATCTCAAGGTGATTGAATATTTTGTCTTAGTAATCTTATATTGTAAATAATTTTCAATATGCAAATGATTTCCAAAAAAAAGTATATGTAAAAGAAAATGAATAGAGGGTGTATCAAAAAGAAAGAAAGATTGAAAAGAATAAAAAGAAAATAAGAACCCCACAAAAGAAAAAATAGAAATAACACTGAAAGTGCTGCAAATTCAAATGCCACTACTCATAGATTAGTTATATTTATATCATCATCAAATAATATTGTGTTCAACGTGTTAAAAAATGCCATAATGACTAGATTTTTGTTCAAATCATACAAATTAATCATGAATGAACAACTATGATTTTTTGTTAATTAGGTTAGTGAATAAATATTTCCCAAACAATTTAATATTGGTGAATCAGTAGTTAGGTAGAAAATGAGATTGATTCAACTGCTTAATCTGAATCAACAGGAGAAATATGTGATAGAATAGATTATATTTTTTCATTAAAAAAGTGATGTGGGTTTGCTAGCTTAAATGTATCCTAAGAAGAAAGAGGAAAAAATCTTGGTTTAGCAAAAGAAATAACATTCAATGGGTATGTAGAAGTTTTTTTGGAGCCTTGAAAATAATTAAATTGGTTATCCTAAGTTTGGTTTTCAAATGTATTTATGAATATAAGAGGAAAAAGTAATAAAAATGCTTTATCCTAACTCTAAAAGCATTGGGTGCATAAATGAGAATATTTTCATATTCATCATACTATCGAAAGTTTCACTTTAATCTAAACTTACTACTACCTGACAACCTGTCATGTCATATCACATCAAACTCCGCCCATCTATCTGTCATATATCTCCTCTGCTCATGATCTAACGGTTCACATTCACTTTCGGCCTCCCCACTCCATCAAAGCTTCACCGCCGAGGGGGGGGGGGGGGGGGCGGCGCTGAAAAAATTAGTTTTAGCTTTCAAGCCCACGATGACATGGTGGATTCTCTATGTTTTGCACCCCCTTCCACTAATACCACTTTCCACTTCATACCCGCACCCCCCCTAAAAACTACCATTATCCGCCATTCCAAAATCACTTACCTATCTATTGTGTTTGCCAGTCTTGTCACGCCAGCTCATATGCCTGTTGCAAATCACATCCCTTCCCATGAAATCAATCTGTTAATGCATTTAATTAAACAAATGATCGTTAATATAACAAATCTGTGCCATAATCAACAAAAAAATCCAACTGTGTATAAAACCCTGCACTCTAAACCAGTTTAAGCTTTACTCTTCTCATGTCTATAAAATTTCCATTGTTGTGATAGGTTTATAGAGCTCCAGATTGATTCATCACTTCATTACTAACCTTAGCACTACGTTCACTATGCCTCCTTTAACCAATTCAAAGATTTACACAGTCCCGGTAAACCTATTTCCTTTCAAAATCCTTTGAATTCCTCTGAAACAAATTGAATCATCCCTCCTAAGATGAAAATCCATGAGGATCCGTTTAACCCTTTAATCCATCCTCTTGTTGATCTAGACCATGTCCCTATTGCTAATAGAGACTATAAAATCAGTGAAACTCTCTGTGAATTTGAACTATTTGAGATGTATTGCTAGTTAGAGGACAAACAGATAGATAATTCGGATGACATTGGACTGTGGGAGTCAAACCTACCTCACTATATTTTCGCCCATACTCATAGTGCCCCTAAATTCATCCGAAAATGTCATGTCTATATAATACCTAGTCAAAGATCCATAATTTACCCCACAAGTGAAATTCTCTTCACCAACACTACACAAACCATCGATCAAATGATGCAGGCCCCTTCTAGAGAAAATGGCACCCCTTTCTCCCTAGAAGCCCTCAATGAGTTGTATCAGAAGTTATATTTTGCCAAAAGGGCTAAAACCTTTAACCTTTTCCTAGCAGAAGATACTCAATTTCCTAAGAAGAACCCTCCATACTCTTCCTCCATCTTCCCTAACAGAGCCAAGCAAATCATCACAATAATTTCATACTTCCTTGGCTATTATTGTGACCAGTGGATAGATGAGCCCATCATAAATTTCCTCTCCATACTTTCCATAGATTCTAAGCCATATATCATTTTCAATTTCAGCCAATTTCTGGTAGATAGTATTCATGACCAATTTATAAAATTTCAGACAGAAGAGGTGTTTAAATATTCCTCTTTTCTAGTCTACATGTTTCTATATTTCTAGGTAGACAAGTTTAAATTTTCAATGTAGAAATTGGATGAAGATGGCAATCAATAGTCAACTATCTTCTGGACCACATTAGTAATGAAAGAGAAGAAGAGGTATTCATACAAATAGTTCCTTCAACTGTTTTTACATCCAGCAATGAGCCTTCTTAGCAGTACAACTGAGCCAAGAATTAGTGAAGACATCAGAAGGATTCTACATCTATTAGATCAAGAAAAGGCAGGTGACTGGTATTTATATGAGAAATACACATATTTGAGAGTTTAAGGTTGTGAGCTTGCTCCTTACAAGCTTCCAAAATTCCTCCCAATGAGGATTTTTTTGCTTTAGAGTACATCAAGCAGATGTTGAATGTTGATGAAATCCACTTTGTATCAGAAAATAAGGAATTACAGTTCAGGATTAAAACATGGATTGGGCCATTTATTTGCAACAGTAGGTTAGCAGGGGAGGAATCAGACAAGATCTTGAAGGAAATGAATTTCAGTCTCAGCTTTACCTAGTCCTATGATCCCTTGGGAACCATTTCAAAGTTAAGGGTAGAAAACAAGACTACTCCTTATATACATACCCATAGGCCATATATAGAGAAAGACATGAACCATATGGAGTGGGCTGAAAACAATTTGCAGGAAGTTGAGGAGCAAATAGTTTCTACATGAACATCACAGACTCCTGTCCCACAGGAGAAAAAAGGAAAAAGGATGAGAGAATAAGAGTCACCTTCAGTGACTGATACTACAAGAAAAGAGTTCAAGATAATGTATAGGAAAATAAGCAAACTTAATCCTAAAGTCAATCTAGATAAATATTCAGAATAGGAGCTTGTCATAATCACTAAGGAGACACCTACATCCTCTCAAGTCAGTGGCCAATCCACCCATCCTACTACTTCTACAACATCATAGGACCAACAACAAGCTATTAAGACAACTAAGGTTGTCTTAGGGGAGAAAGAGAAGACAATGTTTGGTACCTTTAGGGAAATAAAATTGAAGAATGAGATTTTGAAGAACAGTACATACAATCAAATTTGGAAGCACGCTTCCAGTTCTCAGAGTGGGTTTCTTTCAGCTTTTGACTCTAAGAAAGGTAAAATGAAAATGGAATTTCTTGAGGCACATATTTCACAGCCTAAGACAATAATTGATTACAAGAAGAATTCATTTGAGTTTGACATCAAAGACATTCATCCCATTGATCAAATGGAGATGCACAAGAAAACAGATGAAACGATTTCCTCTACCTTAACTAACACAACCATGAGTTTATTTAAATTGCAGGCTTCCATGGAAAAAATTCAGTCAAAGCTACAGATGGAGAAAATCTCCTCTCTTGCCAAGGATAAAAGGATAAAATCTTTGGATGACTTGGTAGTTAAGATAGGATATGATCCCTCCAACATGAATGTTGTAGAGGAGATAATAAAGAAGAAGAATGATGACATAGCATCATTGAGGAAACAACTGAAGTTTTTAGAAACATAAGACCCCCTCAGCAAATACATTTAAGAAATAAAGTCTCAAAAGACTGATATGATGAAGCTCATCATGGAAGAAAATTCACAGTTGAGGCAAATGGAGACAGAAATGGAAAAAATGATCAAATAGAGGGAGAAAGCTTCAAAATTAATCCATGGTTCCTTTGGATGTTTTACCTCTTACAACCATCCCCACATATAAAACCTATACAACTCAGAAAATAGATGGTGCAGAACATTTGACAAAGGCGGTGGATAATCTTTTTATCCATACAGAGGAAATAAAGAAGTTGTAAGATCAAGTCAAAATATTGCAAGCCTAGAGATGAAGGACTGAAGCCTTACATTTAGTAGAAACATAGAGAGAACATAAATTAATAGAGAGATTTCCGAAGTCAGAAAGAGAATCCACCATTGGACAGACCTTGGCCCAAGCTAAGGAAATCATCTGGGCAGATATTATGAATTCCATTAATCAAATCTGGCCCTGCATCCAGATTAGTTTTGAACAAAAGGAATTAATTCAAATGGAAAATGATGTTGTCACAACTATGAAAGAGGATCTTGGAGATATGCATGTTACAACAAATAACATCATCAGGTTTTTGAACTCTGAGAATATATATGATCTAGATGACTTAGGAGTGGATGACAGAACAGACACCATCTTAGAAGTGAAGAGGATCCTTACCAAGAATAATCTGGTTGGTCAGTCAGAAAAGAAATGCAATGGTTTAGAGATAGTAGTGAATAGATTATTCAATAGGATTAGGCCTCTAACATAGAAGGATCTGCCTTTTTTGTTTGTTATTAATGACAAGTTAATAGCTCAAGAAGATTATGTGAAGAAATTGAAAGAAATTTCTAGGGACAACACCAAATTTTCTATCATTAAAGGCAGTATGATAGGCATAGCATTCCTAGAAGCAATCAACAATGAATTTTTTATTTAGCATAAGGTAAATCACATATTTGTGGTAAAACCTACCTTTGCTAGATATACTGAGGTTGATGAGATTTACCGAAAGGTAATCAAATTAACCATCCCAGATGAAGATCGATGTGATAAATTATGTGAACTATAGGAGTGAAAATTAATTGATCCGGATTTATGCACAAATGCAATAGAATACAGATATACCCATAAACATAGAGATGCAGTGGAAATAATTCTTCATTTTATTAATAAAAGAATGATTGAAATATGCTTACAGACATGATGGAAATAAACTAGCTAGGGTGCTGGTAGCGTATCTTTGAGAAGATATGTGGTGGTTATAGACATCTTAACTATGTTACAATGAGGCTTGAGGGCCTATTTACCATTGGGAAACAATGAAAAAACTAAAACGTCCAAAAAACTAACCGTAGGAGATGAAGCGCCAAAACTATGGGTCCCGTTTGGGTAAATTGATGTTTCAACTTCTTGGGGACGTAACTTTGGCATTAAATCTCCATTTGACATGCTCAATAGCTCGTTAGAAAGATATATCTGAGGATTAAAACTTTAAATGTGAGAAAAATTAGTCCATGGACCCATGTTGCTCCCAGGTTTCCCAAAAAAACGTCGTTTAGGGCCTCAAAACAGCTCCAGAAATTCAGGACCCGAAAAACTGCTAAAAATAGTAAGTTGTGCTACAACTTAAAAACTGAATGAATTGATGGTGGGGGTTCAAATTGAATAGGTTGGTGGACACCAATATCCACCTGCATCATTAAGGCCCCAAAACGACTATGGGAGTGCAGGACCCGAAAACCTGCTATAAATAGTAAGTTGTGCTGAATGTGAAACGCTGCAAGAATTGATGGTGTGGGTGCAAATGGAATAGGTGGGTGGCCACCGATATCCACTTGGATCATTCCTCCCTCCTTAGGAAGCAATGGTACCCATTGGGTTGAGATCCTCCATGAGATGAGGAAAATTCTGTTGAACTGGGTATTAGATTTGTCAAAGATGTCATGGACCTGCGGGTGAACATGCTGGATGCGTTTAGTAATTTTGGTTTCTTTATCAGCCTCAGATATTACATGTGTGGATTATGTATGTGTAGTTGCAGGAGTTATGGCAACATTAGGTGGCGGTGCGTCGAGGGTGAGATCAATGGAGTGCTTGTTCTGACAATGTAGAGGAACCTCTGTGAGTGAGGAGAAAATATCCTCGTATTCCTCCATGACTTTGTCCATCTGCTACAGCTGTGTAGTGGAGCCCTATTTCGAGGTTGTGGCCACAATATTCTTCTTTCCCTGTGAGCGAGTTGTAAGGAAAATAAATTTCCTCGTTTGGGAAACAATCTTACTACATTGCTTTGCAGTAGTCAAAGAGATGACAGGAGGCGATACTACCTCCGGTATCCTGTACAAGTTATTGCCCAAAGTAATAATAACAACACGAGGCCTAGAATCATACACACCATGTCGCCTCCACAAGTATGGTTGGCCCAATAATACATCAGCTACATCAAGACGAGCAACATCACATAATACCTCATCTGTGAATGACTTGATGCTGTACGGAAGCTGGCACTGTTGGTGGATGCGGATATCTCTCCCTAGGTGAAGCCACCCAATGATATACGGTTGTGGGTGTGCTATGGTCGGTAGGCTGAACTGCTTCACGAACTCTTCTGAAATGAGTTTCTTTTGGTTTCTACTTTTGACAAGGAATTGCAGTGGAGAACCCTTCACCCACATCTGTGAATGGAAGAGGCGCTCCCCCTCCTCTAGATCCTCAGGGTCCTGCCTCTAGATCTTGGTGGTGGAAACAATGGCACTGGGATCTGCATTAGTGATTTTCTCCCCTTTGTCATTGCCTTTGTTTGGTTCTGATTCAGGATCAGAAAATGCATCTGATTTGGGTGCCTTTAGTTTGTCCACCAACGACAGTTTGGCCCGACACTCGTTTGTGCTATGAGTGGTGCTGTTATGAAATTCACACCACTTCCCTGTGTCCTTCTTTGAACTTGTGGTGTTATTTTGAGTTGGCCCGCGTTGGCCTTTCCCCTTTTTCTGTGGTTTAGGGGCACCTTTCCCTAGCTTTGGATTCGCAGATCCAAAGTCTCGCTTCTTCTGCTTAAATTTATGCTTGATCTTGGCGGCATAGCGATATGCCATGCCGAGCTATGTAATGTCAAGGAGCTCCATTTCCTCCTGAATGTGTTTGTGCAGACAGTCGTGGTGCTTAAGCACCAAATGTCTCTGTGAATCTTTAATACCCAACTTTATGCGTAGGGTATGGAACAAATTCGTTAGTTCATGCACATCTTGATCCCTTTGCTGCCGCAGCATTGTCCATTGGATGTATTTGTCCTCATAGCTCCCCACGGGGTAATATTGTTCCTTGATGCCATCTTAGAATTAATTCCAAGTGGGTGTGGCTGAGAACAGAGAGGGTTGCCCTTTGTCCTCTTTCTCACAATAGGTTTCCCACTAGTCTTTGACACGGGGAGCAACTTTGAGGAGTGTAAAAATAATATTTTCTCGGTCGGAGAAATCATGGACTGAGAAATACCCTCCTAGCAAATTTAACCATCTATCTACAATGTCTGCATTTATCTGACCTTCAAATATAGGAATGTCAAAGTTTACCTATACCTTGAAAGGAGTGGTGCCTCCAGAGTGGCTGTTGGATGCAGATGCATCGTAGGTGGGCAGTCGTTGAAGGATCTGAGCAAAGCTATCCATAATCACGTTCCTTTGTTTCTCAAGGGCCTCCTCGAGCAATATTTTGATAGGATCTCCTTCTCCCTCATCTTTCTTTTCTTCCTCCATGGGAGGTTTTCGGGGTTTGCAAGGCTGATCTTACAAGGGTTCAACCAGATCGAGCCCTAACTCCTTATACCCTGACCGTGTTGGGGACATGTAAATAAAAATAGAGAAAGAGCAGACCGATATGATACCACTGATCTGGATTTATGTAGGAATGAAATAGAATATAGATATAACCATAAACACAAATATGCAGCAGAAATAATGCTTCATTTTATTAATAAAAGAATGACTGAAATATCCTTACATACATAATGGAAATAAACTAGCTAGGGTGTTGGTAGCGTATCTCTTAGAAGAGATGTGGCAGTTATGAAACTCTGTACTATGTTACAATGAGGCTCAAGGGCCTATTTATTATTGATAAATAATGGAAAAACTAAAACATCCAAAAACCTAACCCTAGGAGCTAAAGCGCCAAAACTATGGGTCCCGTTTGGGTAAATTGGTGTTTCAACTTCCCGGGGACGTAACTTTGGCATATGATCTCTGTTTGACGCGCTCAATAGCTCGTTAGAAATATATATCCAAGGATTACAACTTTTTTATGTGAAAAACATTGGTCCACAGACCCATTTTTCTCCCAGTTTTCCCAAAAAACGTCGTTTAGGACCTCAAATGGCTCTGGAAGTTCAGGACCCGGAAAACTGCTAAAAATAGTAAGTTGTGCCACAAATTAAAAACTTAATGAGTTGATGGTGGGGGTTAAAATGGAATATGTGGGTGGCCACCAATATCCACCTGGATCATTAAGGCCCCAAAACGGCTCCAAGAGTGCAGGACCCGAAAACCTGCTAAAAATAATAAGTTGTGTTAAATGTGAAAAGCTACAAGAATCGATGGTGCGGGTCCAAATGGAATAGGTGGGTGGTTGATGAGATTTACTGAAAGGTAATCAAATTATCCATCCCAGATGAAGATCGATGGGATAAATTATGTGAACTACAGGAGTGAAAATTAATTGAGAAAAGCCAGCACATCAGCCAACACAACAGCCATCACAACCCACAAATAGTTCCACTCAGTAGTTGTTTCCTCTAAAACAGTGCCAATGTTCTAGATCACCTCCATGAAGCTTATTTTTTGTCACAGTTAGAGTTTATTATTCAATTTTTTCTAATAATACACTGTCTGTTGAGACAACAGTAATGTAATCATTTTTGTAAAAGATTAGTATAAATACTTCACTCTTCGAAGTATTCTTGGTTGATTTCTGAGTATATTTTTCCTACTGAGAAATTGTAATTTTCAAGTTTTGCTGGCAAATCAATAATACAAGGACTTATTATAGGATTGATGTGGTGTATTCACTGGTGAAGTTTCTTCTTCTGTAACTATGTTTTTCATTGTTTTTCCTTCTCTGTAAATCTGAAAAATCTCAATTGTAGAATAGAAAGTGTGATGAATAAGACATGTTAATGAGAACACCTTATTCTGGGTGTTTTTTCAATTAATATGTTTTCTACTGAAGTCAGATTGAATAATACAAAGAGAATGCATTTCTTTGAAATTTAGGTTGTATGGTTGGTGGTGTAGATTCTGCTGATATTTTCTTCTTTGATACTTGTTCAATTTGTTATGTTTCAAGAATATATTGTATTGATCGTTGATTTTTCTTTCTATATATTGCATTTATTAGGGTTCGTTTGTGTGGTTTAGTGCCATCTTATGGTGTGCATCAAATGGTGAAGCATGTAATAGGGCCTAACAATAAGTCCATCTCTCATCACCATGAAGTGCTCAGTATAGAAAGGCATATTTAGATGTGATCCACCTTGTATTCAATTGAGTTGTACATATTTCCTATAGATATCCTATTGTATGATTTTGTTCATCTTTTGTTTGGTTGGTAAGAGATGGCCTGGTGCAGATAGGGAATATTTGAATGGCGGAAGTTGGTCCATCATAATACTAATTCAAGCAAGGATATCAAGAAAAAGGAGTAGTTGTTGCAATGGAGTCTGATGAGAAACAAGCCAAGTATGGATATTGGTCATTCCCCTTTGTTGTATTAGTTAATTTTTGAACATAGTATAGATGAGAGACAAGACCAAACATTGTCTCAAGTAGGAAGGGGTGAGCTACAAACTCTATAAGGATTATGGGTTGAGGAATTGGCTACTTACATTGAAAAATGTGGCAAAGGAGGATGATTTGTACTCTCTTTGTTGAAGACCAATTAGACTCCAGTAAACCATGTCCCCAAACCTTGGAACCATTTAGAACTTAGGGTTGGGAAAGATTGTGCATGAGTGACATCTTGGTATATATGTCTTGAAAAATATTTTAGAAACATTGCCTCTCAAGAAGGGCCAAAGACCTATAGCCCCTGTTGAGTCAGGGCTGAAGTGCATGTTGCAAACTAAATCAAGGTCTTGTGAATAGTACCCCTAGATAAGTATATGAGTTTGGTATCTCGATCTCCTCTCCTTTGAGAAAGAAATGGTGATCAAGGAAGATTTTATTCAACATGTTGAAGATGATGACTTTGGTTTTTACCTATTTTTACTGTCAAATAATGAAGATCACAGAAAAGGGCCAGGGCATCGAGCTATCTTTGCAAAATGTCTGGGGATGAGATTATAAGGGCCACATCATCTACAAACATCAAAATATAATATGCTCCAATTTTCCCTTACACTATTTGGATGTGCATAGCCAAAAATTAATGTATATTCACGATGCCTGTCCGAACACCAAACACATATCCGTCTGATGACCAACAGAAAACTATACAACAAGGATCATCCAAATAGTGTAGGGGACAAGGGGAAACCTTATTTTACCCCAATGATACTTAGGATAAAATATGATAGCCCATGTGTTGGTTCATAGATGACCAAGGATTGACTCATATAAAATGCATAATGGTTGACAAAATGGTTTCTAAGGTGCCAATATCTCTGGGTATGTGGAATAAATCCTCTATGGGGAAAGATTCAAAAACATTTTTGAAACTCCAAGAAACAATAGTAAACTTTCCAGGAGAAATGTTGGGCTTCCTAAATTATGGCATGGAGTGTAAATATGTGATTAATAGTCTGGTGCTCAGGTTGGAATCCAACCTTTCCTCTAGCTCTATGTTGCTTATGCTCAAGCTCCCTAGAGAGTTGCAAGTCGAGGGATGCAACATAGAGCTTCAAGAAGCACATGACCACAAATAGATCCAATGGAGTGCAAGTTACATCTGAAACAATATGTAGTGGGAGCATGAGTGAATCTCCTATAAAAGGCATATCTAACTTCTGGGGTAAAATACCTAGAGGGTCAAATTCTTCATCTAAGATATAAAATGTTACAAAGTTGAGAGTCCTAGAGAAGAAAGGGTCCCTCTCAAGAACTTAAGAATCAGGATAAATATCTTGATTGAAGGTTTCCTGCAGAAAGTGATCAATGTTTGGAGGAGCTATCACCTACTAATTAGGGATGACTAGGAGAAATTTCTGGCCTCTGAAATTGTATTTCCAGTAGGTGAATCTCTCTTACCATATGAAGCTAAAGTGAAGAATCCCCTGATGGAGGACTTTGGATAAATTGGAAGACCTGAAGTTTTGGAAGATCTAATATTGTGCATATAGGATTCTCTTTGAAGAGACATGGATCAATGGGAAGGAGGGTGTCTTATGTGATTGTAAAAAGGGGTTGGACAGAGACACTATTGCAAGGGTCTCATGGGTGGAGGTCAGGGGTCTCCTCGAGATCTCATGAATCTACATACTGAGGTGGCACCACTCTATGCCTATAACTTATTGCTTCTACTTGTGAGCACTACAAAGGAGGGAGGTGATCATCATGTTTTTTGGGTTAATGGGAGTTATTCTAAGGCTCCTCCATTTGAGTATGTTGTGGGTGGAAAAGCCGACAAGTCGAATTGTGCCCTGACTGGATGAATTTGCAACATCAAATCTTCTTTATTCATCATCACAAAAAATCTATTGTTTTAAGAGATATTGTTGTTGAAGTCATATAAGGAAGCCTCTTTATGCTGTCATTGAAAATATGTAAAAAATTATGTGAAAATCCCTTGAATTTGAAGATGAATCATTGGAAAAGTTATCTGCAAAAATCATTTGGAAAATATTTGAATGTAGTAGTTACCGAAAGGAGGATACATATTATTCCCTTATTCCCTTACGAAATTGCAGAAACAAATTATTCCCTGAAGTTTGATTTTGCCTTTAATAAAATCAATGTTTTTGTCATAGTATTTTGTGCTCAGTTTGACCAATGGTTGAATCATCAGTCCAGAGTTCACATACTAGACACTGAAATAAGCCAAAAATTCACCATTAGAAGGCTCAAAATACAACATCAATTTTTTCACGAAGAAAAATAGTGAAAAATCGGTGGTTTAAGGGTATTTTCTGAACGGAATACTTGTTAACCTTCTTATTAAGTGATGAAAAAATGTCTCCAAGGAGTGAGGAATGTGAATTTTCTAAGTCAACTGACTTAGCTTCTGTTGATGAATGTGAAGAGGGTGGATCTGATTACAGGCTTTTCTCTAGATTTAATAAGTCCTTGAGTTATGAAACTTTGGTTGCAGCTAATATTTTTGTTGAAGGTATCCTTCATCTAGAATCTATAGAAAAATTAGTTGGTAACATTTCGATGATGAGTAGTATACCGAGTCTGGAACTAATTCCAAAGTTGATTGAGGATCCATCTTCTTTAGACTTTTATCACCCTTTGCAGCAAACTTCCATGCAGAGTCTTCTTTCATGGAAAAGAAGGAAGGTAAGTTTTAGAGTAGCACTAGAGAGGGGAGAACCATTGTTGAATAAGGAATGCAGAGAAGAGGGTGGAGATAATATTGATTTTGATTGCAGACAATCAAGATTTCTTGCACAACTAACCCCCCAACCGATGGTACAGATTCCTATCTCTTATCATTTTTTCTATTCTCGGCCATATCACTCCGCACAATATATAAATTTAATATAGAAAAGGTTCTGGTGAAATACTGATGCATGACTGTACTATTTTTCGGCATATTTGATTGCATTATTCTGGTTCTACAATCAACGATTGTGTATCATGTATGGTAATCTATTTGTCCTTAATTATTCTAATTACAATTTGGGATATCCGCATTTTTAAGTAAAAACAGATCAAACATTTTTCTTGTTTTTATGAATTTATGTTTATTTTTGATCCATTGGAGATGATTGGTGACTTTGGTTCATTTTAATTAAGCTTCACCATGTGGCCTTACCTAGTGATATACAACTCATCTCTTGATATTTTCTTCCCTTAGAACTACGTCACATTATTCATACCATAGCGAAACGTATCGGTGTAATACTGATGGGTGCTTGTACCTTTCTTGGTATTTTTGAGTGATTCATTTGCTGCTACAAACAAGTTTGGATGTGTGTTACTTAGTTTGGCACGACTCATGAGTGTTTGCGATTGATTACAGTTTGATGCTTCTAGATATGGATTATTTTCGAGTATTGAATTTACTTCAACACCAATTTAGAAACTGATAGACCCCTATTCTTTGTTTCTTCATTTTTGTTTAACTATCTCTTGAAATATCTGGGAGATATTGATATCAATATCTATTTATCTTATGCAGGCCAGTGAGATTGATTCCAGTGCAGCTCTGAACATGTCTGGGTGTTTAGACTTTGGAGATGACAACTTTAGCATTAGTAGTTGGGAACATAAAGTATTGGTTAGCAGAGATGGAGAAATGAAGCTATCAACTGAAGTATTTTTTGCTTCAATTGACCAACAAAGTGAACGTGCTGCAGGGGAGAGTGCTTGTATTTCTTTGGTAGCAATTATTGCTGACTGGTTACAAAACAACCCCAATTCTATGCCAATAAAATCAAAGTTTGACACATTGATACGTGAAGGATATCTGGAGTGGAGGAATATGTGGGAACTAGAGGAATATAGAGAGAGGTTATCTAATGGGCACTTTTATTTGGAAACAATATTGCAGTCAAACACGTTTTATAACTAGCATTGAACCTCCACATATTTCTAAATTGTGGCAACTCTTTTAAGATTAGATTGGGATGTAGGGGTTCTGAATTGGTTTTGATTGTAAAGATGATTTCTTTAAAAGTATTTATTATGCACACAAGTTTCAAGGCTATTGTGCGATGTTCGATATTCCAGTATTGTTATAAAGACTCTATTTTTCTTGTGAAAGATGGAATCCCCTAAAATTTAGACAAGAAGGATGATTGGAATTGTTGGCTAGCTCTGAGACTCGACAATATCATAATAATATGAAACATAATTATATGTTAGTAGAATAGTATTCTAAAATGTGATATTTACATATTAATACTATTGTATTGTTAAATAATAGACTTTATTAGACAATAATGTGGAAGTTAAATAAAATGTTTTCCAATGACAAAATAATTAAATGATTATTTAGTCTCATATTATACTTCAGTTTTTGTGATCCTTCGAGGGGCAAGGCACCTTCTATTAAGAAAATTTTCCTCCATGACATATCATGCTTGTAAGTTAATCATAAATTTGTAGATTGGGTTTACCTACTTTTGATGATGGGTAGTTCCAATAAATGGAAATGTTTAGTTGGGTTCAGTGTTTATCCTCTTTATATAGGATTGACTTCTGATAATAGTGTTGTATGCCCTATGTAGGCATTGTTCACTAGCATGGAAATGCTTAATGGATAAGGCTTGGTGTCATTCTTGTGAAGGCACATTGTAACTCTTTGTAAAAATATTTCATGTTTTAACTATAATTTTCACTTCATTGACCTCATTGTGTTTCCATTCCTTAACCAAGGAAAATGCAGAATATAAATAAATAGGTGAACAACTATCTTTTGATGAACCCTATGCTAACAGTGTTAGAAAAAATTCCATTATAAGTTGTGCTTGATATTAATATGCGTCGAGGGAGCCATGCTTGGTGCAACAGACGCTTGAAGACATTCTCTAAAGTGATGATCAAGTATCCAACCATAAGGAGTTGTATGTAATTGTGGATACACTAAAGTATTGGTGACACTATGTCTTAGGTAAGGGGATAATATTTAATATTGACGACAAGTCCTTTAGAAATTTGCTTATCAAATTAATGTAGTAGAAAAAACTTATCAGTGTACCACACTCACAAAGACATTGTAAATTAGTTGAAGCATTAAAGAACTTGATCAAAATTATTCTAGTAGTGGGAACTATAATGGCTACCTCTCTAGACACAAGACACTAAATGTGATATTGATTCAACACTATTTACCCACTGAGGGTGTTGACAAACCATAAAAATATTATGAAAAAAACTTTAAAATTATAGGAAGCCATGAACACCATTACACATACAAAAATTACGAAAGAGGAGCATGAACACATTTAAATGGATATTATTTATGGAAATCCTTAAGCACCATCTATAATATTGATTATTGCAGCCCTAAAATATCTAGAACCACGCATAAACATATTGGTTACAACTTACCATGTTTGTGTCATGTGGCTCCACCCATTTTCAGGTAGTAATCGTGGAGTGGTGGATAATGTTTTCCCTTTTGCATGAAATATAGGATTCCAATTACATATTAATGAAGAACTTCGGTTAACTTATCATCAACCAAAATAACCTTTGTATCCAAATTCCTCCATGATCTAAATACTTAAGTGTACAGGTATAATATATGTCCAAAATTATAACTGAATCCATAGGGATTCACTTCTTAAATACATAAAATTGATTCAACAATTATACAATTGTTTTGGCACAAACATGCACCGCATTCCAAGTTAGCGGCAATTTATTTTTTCATTATAAATTGTTTTATTCAATCTTAAGGCACTTCCATCACTGTCATGGGATAATTTTGTGCCACAACTTGAACATAGTGAACACAAAAAAATGCACGAAATGGGTGATGTTATGCCTTATACAGACTTTATTTTTCACCATCTAAGGCACTCTTCATCGTTCTGAAAGAGGGCTCCAATTTAGAGACAACTTATCTAGTTTTGCTTGCTGATATTATATGCTCTAGTAATACTTTTCATTCTTGTTTGAAAACTCCCTATTGATTTATGGAAGGAAATTTTAGATTGATTAGTCCTTAGGAGTATCTTTGCTAAGAATTTTACCATCAAGAGAAGTTGAAATCCACGGTCGTGCCTGTAATGCATTGTATTTATCCAAATTGATCATCTATATATCCCTAGGGATACCTCTCTAATTGAGATAAAATGAATTGATACAAAAATTGGAAAAGGTATATTTCCACACAAGTTAAAACTGAACATATTTTCTAGTGTTGAATTTCATATTCTTGCGTTAAATAAATATGTCAATATTGGCCCCTTTGAATTGATAGTTATTGATACAACGTATCCACTAATAGAGGTAGTTGCTGCTACAATTTGTTCACCATGGGAAGTTTTGATGCTTGGAGGCTCTGTTGAAGGTTTTTAACTTTAATGGTTTGATAATTTCTGTCAAGAAATACTACTTGCTGCTACATTAACTCTTTCCAAGGCAAAGAATATCTTAAGTGTGCTATCCATGACATTATTTTCTAGTGGTGTTTCCCATTCTATAAAGGAAGAAATAAGAAAAATTATGTTTAATCATCTTTATAGGATACTATTTATCTATATCTTGCATGAACTAGATCTTTGATGAGCATTGCTACATTTTCATATTATGTTTCTGTTTCATAACTCAAGGGTTCCTGGACACAATAAGAAACTTGTAAGTGCACATAATCATTGATCCATGAAATATTTTTGGTAAAGACAATGATCAATAATATCCATGCTTCTTTTTCATGATTTATTTATACATAAATTGTCAAAATATAGAACCAACTTATGTAGATCATCATATATAGGGTAGACTTCAATTGTGACATCTACCAATTGAAGTTTTAGAGAGAATTGGATGCCCAAATCCTCATCCTTAGTCAAAGATAAAGCCATACAAGAAGAATTCTGAAAAGATATGAAGTTGAATGGGGGGTGATCACCTCTTTGGGGAGCTCAGGTCAATGGAAATTATGCATTAATTTCTTGCATTCTACATCAAGGCAAGAACGATTCTTGTAGGTACACATTTTTCTTCTGAAGATGTATGAATTTATTAAGATATGAAAGGTAAACCCTCAGATTTGAAAAATGACTATTGGTACTGGGTAGGTCAATGAAAAATATGTATTAAATACATGCACACTATAACAAGGCAACAATAATGCTAGACACAAATTGTGGCTACATCTGAGAGGCGACATGCCCCTGTAATATGGAAGACCCCATGCAGGGCATTTGACAGATTGCCAATACTTGAAACTACTGTGTTTATTGGATTGATAGTCTATATCCATAGAAAATTTATTGGATTGATAGTATATATCCATAGAAAATTTTAGGGGTGAATCTTAGCGCATGGGAGAAATGACAAATAGTCTAACTTGGAACTAGACCACATATTGCCTTACTGAAATTATGTATGTTGGTACCAAGTTGTAATAAACACACAATAATTATAATATAAAAATTAAAACAATAAATGAATTGACACATATTAAATAAAGTACATGACTAACCTCTCAACCATTATGACTAGTCAAAGCTAAGTACACCATCACATGGATTTGTAATTATACCATTCATCTCATATCCTCTTTTTTTTTTAATACATGAGAAATATATTTATATTCCATATGAGGAATATACATATTTCAGTCCTTAAGGGATTGCTCAGAAAACAAGGCTCATAGTCATTACAAGAAATAATGATTATAAGTAAGATTTTATAATTCAGTGAAATATTCGCCATGATTTAACAAGATAATATAATCATGGTGAGATATTCGCCATGATTTTAGAAAATAATATAATTTTGTGAGAGATTCGCGAAAAAAATTATATATAAATATTATATTACTGATAAAATTCCCTTTCATTTTTCCATGTATCATGGGGATTTGCCCATTTATTATACATGTAAACTTAGGGGAGTTCTTAAAATTTCCACTGTATTCCACTTGGACCCCACCATTGTTTCTTTCAATTTTTAAGTTTCCTTATTGTAGCACAATTTACTATTTTTGGCAGTTTTCCAGGTCCTGAACTTCTGAAGCCATTTTGAGGCCCTAAACGAAATTTTTTGGTAACCACAACTATAACTGAGGCCTCCATAGCTCAACCAGCCACAACCCATTTCAGGTGGCCTTGGGATTCCAACCACTATGTCCCATTGACGCAGTCGTGACATTTGCAGCTACTTAGGCCAATTCGGCTCATGTCTAGTCTGAAGCTGACAAGACAAATAAATTCATTGAGCGCATTTAGCACATCCGCCAATAGGTTTGTGAAATATTTGGCAGCGCTAATGATAAGTACAAGCAGCGCCATGATTAGCATCAGGTGCCACATAACTTCTAGGTGGGCGAGAAAGTGTGGCCACATTTTCAGAAGGAGCGCATCATTGGACTCCATCACAAGCTTCCCCCACTGCGATATGGAACATACACCATCAACAAAGCTTTAGGGGACAATACCTTCGAGCTCAGTATTCCACCATTCCTTGGTCTACACCCAATGTTCAATGTGGACCACCTTCGATCCTACTTTCCACCTCTATTGGACACATCTGACATGGAAGAACAACTCACACTAACAAAGTTAAACCTATATTGCATGAAAAAGCCACAATTGATCAGATCATGGACACATAGGTCAAGAACACCCGCTAGTAGGGGATCCATCTATATCAATTTGTCAAAGCATGCCAACTCCTTCACCAGGGACCAAGTTCAACAGAAGTTTCTTCATCTCATTAAGGAACTCAACACAATGGGGACCATTGCTTCCTAAGAGGGAAGGAATGATCCAGGTGGATATTGTAGCCACCCACATACTACACTTGGACCCCCACCATTGTTTCTCTCAATTTTTCAGTTTCCTTAATTGTAGCACAATTTACTACTTTTGGCAGTTTTTTGGGTCCTGAACTTCTGGAGTCATTTTGAGGCCCTAAACGACGTTTTTTGGGAAATGGAATTCAAGGAAAAATGAGTAAAAGACTCAAAATTTTCTGTCAGTAGCGCATTCCTCTTATATATCTTTCGAACAAGGTATCGCGCGCGTCAAATGGAGATCGTATGCCAAAGTTACGACCCTGGGAAATTAATGTACCAATTTACCCCAACGGGGCCCATAGTTTGGCGTTTCATCTCCTAGGGTTAGGTTTTCGGATGTTTAGGGTTTTCCATTGGTTCTCAATAATAAATATGCCTTTGAACCTCAATGTAACAGAGTTAAGAGGCTTGTAGCTACCACATCTCTCCTCAGAGATAAGCTACCAGTGCCCTAGCTAGTTTATTTCCATTTTGTCTGTAAGCATATTTTAGTTATGTGATATTAATGAAATGAAGTCTTATTTCTGTTGCATCTCTGTGTTTATGTGTATTTCTATATTTTATTGCGTTCTTGCATAAGTCTAGATCAACTTGTTGTGGGATGATAAACCACTCTTAAAGTGCTTGACACAACTGATAAACCACCCTTACCAGGTATTTTTCTATGCTTGACTATATGATAAACCACCCACTATCATAATTTCCATCCTCTGTGTCCTAAAGATGGCTTTCTACAATGGCTATTAAGAAATAAATTCCCCTTAGATCATGGATCTGGCTTAGGGGTGACTGTTGTAAGTGATTTAGGCTACAATAGGTATAAGTTTGGGTGGAAAATCGAAGTTCCATTTTTAGTCCTTTCTTTTATGAATTATAAATGAAAAATTTCTAAGTTGAAAGCTATGAATTAAAGGAAAATTCTTCGTAAATCTTGCATGATATTGTTGCATGCGTCTTGCTGATGGAATTACCAGAATATTGTTATGATTTTGTTTATGATCCTTTTCCATGCAACTATGTGAATGATTCATGGTTTACTGTGATTAAAATGGGAAATTCTAATGATTATGTGCTTTGATGTTGTTGTGTTGCTCTAACATTGTTGATGTAGAAATTACACAGGTACAATTATCTTTATGAGTTTCGTGTGCACATAGTGGCATCTCTATAGGTGGTATGATAATCATAGGCTCATCATGTGGCCTTTGTCCTATGTTAATTTTCTTTTATACTCACTTTGTGGCTCTTGTATGGAAATGAAATGTTCATAGGCCTATGAAAATGTCGATTTATGTACTTGTATATATGTTTTATGCCTATAAAAGGACTATAAAGAGGTATTTCTTGTTATTTTGTGGAATGTTGATGTTCTAGTGACCTTCTTCGCACTACATGCCTTTGACCTATTGTTGCAAGTTTGCTACACTATGGGTTTCTCAAAGGAAACATTTATATCTCATAGCCAAGATCAATCTTTTTCTCATCATGACATTGAGGACCGAGGGTCTGAAAGGGATCCAAAAGATTAAATGGAGAAGTCACTGGGCTATATGGGAAAGTTCCTAAACCTTGCATTATATTTCTATCATAAAAAATATCCCTGAGATGGTTCTCTTGTAGGAATATTAGGAGGGATAGCACCAACTTGTTCTTTATAAAACTTTAATGGATATTATTTGGCTATGGCACAAGTCCAGATGTTTTTAGAACCACCATAGTCAATCCATGCTCGAATCCCTTACAAATAGTGCAAGGTACAGAGTAGGAGAAATCTCATGGCCTCAAAACCATACCCAGGAACTTGGATGAATATTTTGGGACATGTTTCTTAGAATTTACAATCACAGAAGCCGACAGAAAATAACACAAGGGAAATTCCTAGGCTCTTAAGGACCAGGATGGATGGAAAGATTGCAGTGTGGATAATTTTGGGATGTTAATTCCATAGATGAAATTAAGCCTGAATTCTATTTCCTAGGAGGAATGGATCGGGGTGCCTGAATGTCTCGTTCCTAGATCAAGGATGCAAAGTGGACTAGATGTTATTTCCTAGGAGAAATGAATCAGGAATACTCGAGGTTATTTCCTGGGAGGAATGAAATGGGAACATCAAAGGTTATGTCCTAGGAGAAATGAAGTAGGAGCACTAGAGGTTATTTCTCGGGAGGAATGAAGAAGGAGCATTAGAGATTATTTCCCAAGAGAAATGAAGGGGGAGTAACAGAGGTTATTTCCTAGGAGGAATGAAGCAAGAGAAATAAAGGTCTCGTTCACAAACGAATGAAGAAATAACACCATATTTTATTCCTAGGATGGATGAAGTGGGGTACACTGATGGTTATTCCTCGGAGGTTAATAGCGAAGCTACCCAAACATGTAATGTGAAGTTGTGGGACCCAAACCCATGAACATGTTGAAAACCAACCATTAATCACCAAGTGTCACTTGAAGATTAGCTAGGATAGTATAGCCACGTGGCATCCACGAGCCCAAGAAGTTGATGTGGCACCTTCGAAATTTTTGGGAATTAAATGGTCATAACTTTGGATCCAAATTAGGTTAGATTGAGGTAAATTTTTATATTACCATAATTGTCTTGACGAGAAGAATGCAATGGTGATGTAAAAACCAAGAATCTAAGTGAGCTCAAAATATCAAAATTTTTAGAGCCCATTTCTATAATGAAACCATGGATTTTGAGTCAGCAAAGTAATCACATTCCTTTTAACCATCGTTTTGGTAAGGATTAGGAGGGGGTTATTTTGAAAGTGGTATATGATCCAGCTTTAAACAATTGGACTAGATGGGCTCTATAATAGATGAAATGAGGAGAAAAGGTTCTCCACTAGACCTTTGGAGATTAAAAATTTGGATCCTTGTGTTATTTTGAGAATAATTTCCTGTTGGGTGCAAATGGTTATTGTTTGTTGAATTTCACTAGTAATTATTTACTACTTCTACACATGGTTATGTGAAAATTATTTGATTCTATATATGAATATATTGATGTTACTTAATGAATTGATTTGAGTTTATGCATCAAGATAAACATGTAGAATGTTGGTTGAATTTCCTAAAGCAACCAAACAAGTATTTTAAAATTCCATCACTGAATGATGTAGTCAAAATTTTCAAGGGGAATCTCTCAACTTAACACTTGCTAGTTTATAATTTCATTGATGTTTTGAGAAGTTGTCATAAGTTGATGAATAATAGCATGCCCATAATAAAATGATATATGTGAATTAGTTTATAATGCATATCCATCAAATGATATTCTATATGTGTGAAGGTATGCTAAGTGCATATAGTAATAGATTTTCATGCATAAATACTCTTAATTTGTTGTCATAACATGATTTAGATGACTAGCAGTGGTTAATGATGAGTAGGGAACCATGATCAAGTTGAAAACATGATTTATAAACCAATGAGAGTATTGTGTGTATCCTTGAGGAACCAAGGCTATGTAAAATAAGGTTATGATGAGAGAATGACACAAGTGACACCTACGCTTGTTGATATGCATATTGTGACTAGTTGTGAGTGCATTGATAAGAACTTTACTACCAACTAGTGGTTTCTCTATATATGTATTCTAAGAACTATTGATTATGACTCTTGAACTTATGCACCCTTAAATTATTGTTTGAATATTTGATTAAGTGCACAATATGAATATGTGATTATGATATTGCATGAAGTAATGATCTTGTTTTAAGACAATTGTAATAACACAATGTGCATCAAGATAGCTGATATGCACATGAGTGTAAGTGGGTGCTAGTTGTAGCACCATATTTGTTAGTTATATATATCTGTGTGTGTGTGTGTGTGTGTCTCATTTGTGTAAGAAGGTGATATTTGTAGCACTATGATTGATAACTATGAGCTTATTTTAAATTATGTCATGGTTTCTAGTCTTGGTAAAAGACTCATTTAATGATTCTAGTTGTGGTATAATGTTGATTTCAAAAACTAATAACCATGCTAAGTTGTTTTTCTTGATTCTTGGCACATGTGGATGATAGGAATATGAGATGTGTGAACAAGGTTCTTGCTAGGGTTGAGAAACCACATGCAAAAGGGTGATTGCTAGGGATGATAAGCCACATGCAGAAGGATGCTTGTTGTGGGTTGATAAACTACTCATAGAGTGCTTGGCATAGTTGATAAACTACCCATTATCATGAAATTCCGATGTGATTTTCTAGATTATAAACCACCAAGGGTGCTTTCTATGGGATGAAAAACGACTCACAGAGTGCTTTCCATAGCTAATAAACCACCTGGAATGAAAATATTTTCATGAAGCTACCATAAAGTGCTTTTTGTGGGTTGATAAACCACTCATAAAGTGATTGCCGTAGTTGATTAACCATCTGCCATGGAAAATGTTGGGCGGAGTTGCCACAAGGTGCTTGATGTGGGTTGATAAACCACTCATATAGTGCTTGTCACAACCGATAAACCACCTATCATGGAAAATATTATGCATAGCTGCTACAAGGTGCTTGTTTTGGGTTGAAAAACCACTCATAGAGTGCTTTTCATAGTTGATAAACAACCTTTCATGGAAAATATTGTGGGGAGTTTCCATAGGGTTCTTGCCAAGGAGGCTGATAAACCACCCAAGGTGCTTGTTGTGGGCTGAAAAACAACTATCAAAGTGCTTGATGCAGCTGATAAACCACTTGTAATGAAAATGGCACAAAGGAGGTTCTATAAACTTTGATCTTACTTGGTATGTATATGAATATGTGTTATATTCATGAAAATGACTAATTACTAAAGTTATGTGAAGCCATTATGATTTACAGGTTCTTGTTAGAGATCATTCCTATGGGAGAATGATGGTATATATGGCATGGAAATATTCATAGTTGTATGAGGAATGAATTGGGAAAGAGGTAGACCTGGCTGATTTATGATTTTGACACCATGTTCTTATATGTATGCCCATGTTTATGCTATGAATAGAGAATGTTGAATTAAACATCAATAGAACAAAAAAAATGTGATATGGAGCATGCTGGGACAAGCATGAACAATGGAAGAAACCAAAATCCCATGATTTGGGTTGTTGATGCACGTGGTAAGGCATGAGAAAAAACACTAGAGGTAGAGTTTCCTGCTGGAGACAATGTGGTCTCTATATGCGCACAATAAGGTGTGGGAAAGACTCTAGAGGAAAATTTTTCTGGTGGAGGTAGTGTGGTCTCTAGATGCATGTTGTAAGGAATGAGAAAGACACTAGAGCCATGGTTTCCTGGTGTCTATGGATAGGTACAATTGACCTATGGATGCATGCAGTAAGGCTTGGAAAGACACAAGGGGCAAGGTATCAAGGTAGAGATAGTGTGGTCTTTGGATATATGTAATATTGTCATGTACATGATGTATTGTGCCATGTGTATTATGTATGTGTTGCACTGTAACAAGTGTATTTGCTATGTTGTATCATGTGTATATGTAAATGTGTTGTGTTGTACAATGTGTATATTTTCATATGATGTATAATGTGTTGGGACAGGTAGGTATGGGACTGTCTGGGACCGTGTAATGTGTAATGTGTTTAGGATAGAAATGTATGGTATTTTTTGGGCTTGTGTTTATTAGGACACGTATACCATTTAGAACGAGGATTTCCTCGGCCTAGGAAGGCATCATATACACCTATATTTCTATCGACTAAAGATTACTAGGGTTGGTAGTGCCCATATTTTCAGGGTACAAAATAAGTGTATATATCCCTATATCCCATATACATCGACCACTGGATGGTTGCTAGAGTGAGGAAACTAATCCAATGTGTGGGAATATGTTTTCCATGACAATAATATTTCTTGTTCAACTATAATATGCTCACATGAGTTGGATTTAGTCGAAGAGAATAGAAGGTAATGGATGTGATGGGCATCCAAATTAGATGCAAACTAAAACCCATCTAACATTTCCTAGGCACAGAAAGGCTATATTAAATTTCTCATTTTTCACATAATAATGTTTTCTTAGCTTTAATAAGTTCTTAGGAAGGTTTAGAGATAATTTCATATTATGTGTATACAATTATTTGTTTTTGTAGAATATTGTGAGAATGTTGGGCATATTTTTCAAATTTCGAAGAAGAGATAGTTTAAGGACTTGCTTCCTACCATAGTATGCCAAAATATGGAATAATAAATGAATAAAATATCATAAAATCATTGACATATTTTTGATCTCCACTGATTGAGAAAATCTAGGAATGTGTTCATTGGTACAAGAGAAGCCAAAACTTAGTATTCAATGAGATTCCTATTGTTGAGAACCATATCCAATTTTTTAGGGATCTTGGATGGGAAATATGCATCCTTTCAAGGAGGATGCTTCCCCATCAATTTGTATAAGTAATAATTCGAATTTCCCTATAGGGGCATTATTTTCTTAGTCTTCTTGTAAAGAAAACTGATCATTTAGGAGCTCTACTTTCATTTTTAGGAGGGTTGTACTTGGATTGAATATAATAATGAAGTTTGGTGTCATTTTTAGCTTCTAAATCTTTGTTTAATTCATAGGGTTGGCCATCATAGGAGCCTCAAACCCCTTCTATACAATTTTGTTATCTTCTTTGCACTTCTTATTCACTTGCATTTCTTCGTCTTGCATTTCCTAGTTTTTCACTCAATATTCATGATTCATTTGTTGTAGGTTAGATTTGTTAAATGATTGAAATAATTGGTTTTGAATGTAATTTATATAGTTACAAGTATTATTAATCCTCATTTCAGGTTTTCAAAGTCATATTCATCATTGATCCACTTGGATTGGTTTACTAGCTCACAATTCTAGAACTTCTGGAAGTATCATGTAGAAAAATAGTAGTAATTTATGATAAATTTTAGCACATGTTAATGAGGTCATTTATAGGTGATTATACTTGGATTTAAGATTAAAAACATCCAATTTAATAAAAAAATTACTCCATTGAATTTTCACTTGATTATTTTAGGCATTTGGCTACTTAGATCAGCTCACTTGTTCATTACTTTGAAATTTTTGGTTTGTAGTAGTAATTTTGTGCTGAATTTTAGCACATGTTAATGAAGATATTTTGAGTTGGTTCCACTTGTATTGAGTTGTAAAAAACTTCTACCTAATAAAAAAATACCCCATATCATTGTCACTTGGTCAGGTTAGACATTTGGTAGGTTAACTAGCTCTCTAATTTTATAATTTCTGATTTTTAGAATAGTAATATTATGCTAAATTTTAGCACATGTTAGAAAGGGTATTTTTGAGTGATTCCACTTGTATTGGAGACCTAGGACATCATAATTAATAAAAAAAATCACCCCATCTCATTTGAATTTTATTTTTTTGGAATTTGGTAAGTTAACTCGAGAAACAACAATCCTGTAGCAATTCTGTAGAAGTTTGCTTTCGATATTTTCCTTGCCAAGATTCACTCGAAATTCATGATAGAAGAATATTTATATCCTATGAATTATATGAGGCCACTTTGGTTGAGCTAAGTCTCGGTTAGGTCGCCATTTAGTTCTTAGATTTATTTCTCCTTGAATGTTGATTTCTACAATTAGTCTAGATTTCCTTTCCGCCATTTACTTTATGCAAACTATAGTTTCCTTCTTGTAAGAGTAATATATGAATTTACTTTCCTATACAATAAAATACATTTAATTTAATTCCATTTCCTTTATAGAAAGATATATTATATTTTCATAGTTGTCATTATGCTTTACATTTTTACAAATAGAACATATTTATTTTCTGCTATTTACTTTCTAGAAAAAGTAGAATAGGTTTTCTTATTGTTATTCACCTTTTGCAACTTAGGATTGGTGGCCTACCTAGATATTTTCTCATTTGGAGTTATTTCATTTTCTTCTTTCACTTTAATTAAAGGGATTCATACTAGGAAGAGGAAGGTGTTTTCTTCACATACTGTACTAACCCCTCTTAAGTTTGTATGAAACCTAGGTTGATAATTTAAGTTGGCAGCCTTAGGAGTTGCAACCTTCTTGTTGCAATACTGGGGGTCATCACTTTTTGGCATCATTACCAGGAAGGGTGTCAAAACAAGCACTCTATTTTTCTTGGAATGATTCCTTCTTTCTTTTCTACATTCACTTTTTTTTGCAAAAACAAACAAATTGCATTAGGCATCTTTCATTGCATTTCATTAGCATTCTCATTCAAAAAAATTATAAAAACAAAAAATATTTCTTCAACATCACAAATCCCCCCACTTGATCATGTACAGGTAGAAGAATAATATGTGGCAGAGAAGTTAGAATGAGGCATGGAGCATCTCTACTATGTCAACCCATATTAATAAGGGTGTTATCCTCCCCAACTTTTTCAACCATATCAGGGGTCTTATGCTATTCCTTCTTTTCATCCATATCAATACCAACCTCCTTTATTGGGAGGTCCATATTTTCCTCAATATTCATGGTATTATCCTCCCCAACCTACCATTCCTCCTTTACATCCATATCAACACCAACCTTCTCAATGGGCTGATTCATATTTCCCTCAATATCCTCAATTCCTATGTTCAAACTAGCCTCCTTAATGGGGTGATCCATATTTCCCTCAATATCCTCAATATATTACACTTCAATCTCAATAAACTTACCATACACCTCCTCCAAATACCTCTAAAATAACCACTCCCTCTCATATACCTTTACAATCTCTTCCCAACCCCAACAATAAAATGCCTCAGCCCTCTTACAATGTCAAGATGGAAAATCTTCAAAAAATCCTCTTTATCTAAATCAAATTCACTTATATCAAGAAGATTATTCCAAAAAGAAGAAACCTTTGCTATAATTAAATAAAAACATCAAGAAGAAGAATATCCATATGAGAATAAAGAGTCATGTACCACCTCGATGGAGAGTAACCATTAGAGCCTAATATTGAAGAATTTATACTATGCTTATCATCATTTCCTTTATGTATTCAAGGGACTAATAAGAAAAAAGTATAATATTTGAATTCCATGGTAAAAGAAGGTATAAAAAATGATATAGATGAGAAAGTGAGCCAAGGGAAACTATATTTAACTTTGGTTGCAGTCAATCATTAAGTCACAACAAAACACTCTTCTTCAACAATTCATGATCTTAGCTCAGTCAAAGCAATTGGTCTCTCATATTGAGGTACAAGTCAAAGCATATGTTTCGACCCTACACATGATTTTATATGTCATCTTATTATGCACATGGCTCCATTAGAAGCATTCCTATACTTGAAATATATTTTCTTTCTTTCAAGTAAAGTAGGATAGAGGAATAAAAGAAAAAAAAAAGGAAAAGAGGAAAAGAAAATAAAAAATAAAATTTCAGGTGAAAACCTACTTTGAGGCACCTAAGATTCACTCGCCGATTGAAAACCTCCATGACGTAGTCAGTGGGTTAGAAAAAAAGAAAAAAAGAAAAAAGGAAGAAGGAAAGAATATCATAAGTGAAGACTTCCTTTGAGGTGCCTAGGAAGACTAGTTGGTTGAAAACCTCATTGAGGTAGCTAGTAGTCCTGGAAAAAAAAAATGAAAAAATTATTTGCTCTAGGTATCTCTCTTTGATATATATAGGGAAGCATGCATCTAGTCAAGGGTAGTCAACATTAAGTTTTCCACCTTCTACAACAAGATTCTCCAACATGTCTAAGACAAAGTCCATACATTCCCACTATGCATCTCCATTCCATTTCTCATCATTATCAAGCCTTTCCCATTCATTTTCCTCATTGTCTTGAAGTGATAAAGGAAAGTTTTGTTTTGCTACAGGATTGCCAAAATACATAGGGAAGAAATTGTTTTTACCACTTCTCAAAAACTATGCATCCATTAGCCATGTTGTTTCATGGGGATATGCATAGAGATGATACTAACATGCTCAATAAATTTCAGTAAATTCGAGTTCACACTTTTTGAGAAATTCTTTGCGATCACCTACATCCATTTTCCAATTTTCTTGATATTCGTGCATCTATTGGCCAGGATTTTCTATGGGGATATACATAAGGATGATGAAAATATGCTCAAAAAAACTTCAGTGAATTAACTATAGTATTTGAGAGATATGGATTAAACAATTCTGCTACAAGATTGTCCCAAAACTATTACAAGATTGACACATAGTTCTAAAAGATTAACACAACATGCTATAGGAAAGTCCAAAGAGCTGCAAAGAGCCTGATTTTGATGTTAGGTCCCTATATTACTAGTATAGTCCCTTATTGTTGTTAGTGTAACCCCCTTATTGTTATTTTTGTACCCCTGTAACCCAAATATTGTTATTATTGTGCCCTTACATTATTATTGTTAGGTCAGCAAGGATTATATTGTGACCCCATGGACTCTTATATATAGGAGGAGGTTTTATCATTTGTATCATCCAAGAATTGTTCATTTATGTAGTGTAGAATAGTTTGACCCCTCGAAGTGTCTTATTTATAAGGTGTTTCTCTCTCTTTTCTTCTATTTTGGAGTTCGTTTCATAACATTTGGTATCAGAGCCTTAGATTCTAGGGTTTCGTTGCTCCAAATAGGTCATCGTGTAATTTTCACTATAAAAAAATTATACGAAGGTTCAGAAGATAAAATTTTTACAGAGTGAAGCCGAAATCCTGAGGAACGTCGTGTAAAAACTTAAGATCTTGGTTCGCAATATTTTCAGAGATATGATCTGTGGAAGTTAGGGTTTTTTTCAGGCTCAAGAATTTCACCTAAAACAAGTCATCTTGGAATTTGTGCTATAACTTTTTTTCTACGAAGTTTTGGAAGCTAAAATTTTTATAGAGTGAAGCAGAAATATTGAGGAACTTCCTGTAAATATTTCAGATATTGGTTCACAATATTTTCGGAGATATGATTTGTGGAAGTTAGGGTTTTTGTAGGCTACCAAATTTCATCTCAAAGAGGTGACTGTGGGAAAATCGTCATAACTCTCTCTCTGAGTGTCAGATTGGAATTCTGTAAAAATTGTCCACAAACACATGGAATTTAGTTTCCTTTGTATCAATTTCAGTGTCGAAGGAGGCAACGGTGACACATGGCATGTCGTACAATTTAGCTCTAATAAACCAATCCATAATTAGGTCATTGTGGGATATTGGGCATAACTTTGTGTTGAAGAATCCAAATAAGGTCAGACATGTGGAATTCGAAAGAAGATTCATAGGGATACTAGAGGGCATAATTTTAGATATTGAAGATCAGAAATCACAAAGATAATTTAGTTTCAATATCGAGATCCACAAAAGCAAGAAAAAAGTGTGTATTTTTTTCTTTTCAAATTGTTTAAGTCTTATGTGATAATTAGTTTGAAGTGATTCCAAGGGCATATTGAAGCATAGATATTAGTATTGGGTTCTAAAATTCCACCTAAAAATAATTCAACATCCATTAAGCCTTCAAAAGTCTCTACTATGACTCATGAAGAGGAAGAAGCACAACATGACATATACAAATTACAAGAGAAAGTGCACCAAATTTCGCTCTCGCAAAGAGCAACAAAAAATGAAATGGAAGTTTTGAAGAAAGGCGTGAAAGCTAAGATGGATAGTTTGAAGAAAGGCATGGAAGCTAAGATGGATGGTTTGAAGAATGGCATGGAAACTAAGATGGATGGCTTGGAAACTAGCATCGAAGCTGAGATGGATGACATGGAAGCTAAGATCGATGAGAAAATGAAAGACAACATGGAAAACATGAAAAATTATCTAAAAACAGATATGGAAGGTTTGATAATAGGTTAATACAAGAAATGATTCCTAATGGTGGAAATATAGGAGAGGAAACTTGTTATGAGAACAAAATAAATTTTAATTGTGATTTCATAAACTCTAATGTTGGATTGAAGAACCACCATATTCCAAAGATGGATATGAGGAATTTTTATGACAAGGATCCTGTAACATGGATACTACAGATGGATCAATATTTTGATCTCAATAATGTGCAAAACACACAAAATGTACGCATTGCAACTTTAAATTTAAAACAAAATACATTTGTATGGTATCGATGGCTTTGCTCCCATAAAAAAATTGTCACTTGGTCAATTTTTACAGAGGAAATGATAGCACATTATGAGGATACAAAGAGAAACACCCTCTTTAGAAAATTGATAAATCTCCAAAAAAAGGGTTTAGTGGTGGAGCACATTGAGGACTTCCAAAAATTGAATATAAAGGTAATTGATATTATAGAGGAACACATGATTGATGTCTTCATAGGGACTTTAAAGGATAACATCCAACATGATTTTCGTGTTTGGGAACCTGATTCACTAGAGAAGGCATTCAGGTTGGCAAGAAAAATTCAATGTAAAATGATGGCGACAAGGAAGCCTACCACTCACATCTATAAAGATGGAAGTATTGCTACTCCTAGACTTCCACAACCTACAAGGTTGACACCACAACAATTGGAAGAAAAAAGAGCAAAAGGGCTTTGCTATAGTTGTGATAGAAAATACACTAAAGGTCATAAGTGTGCTGAGAATAAATTATTTTACATAGAATGTGAAGAGGAGGAAGAAAATGAACAAGAAAAATCAAAAGAAGAGGATATACACCAGGAACCAACCCTAGAAGAAGAAGAAATAAGTTTGGCCATATCGTGTAATGCATTGCAAGGAATTACCACTCCTCAAACTCTCAAGATAATAGGACATATCAAGAAAAAAAAGTTAATAGTGTTGATTGATTCGGGTATTACCCATAATTTTATTCATTGTAAGGTAGCCAAGGAATTGAATTGTTTCCTATACCCAACACCAGAATGTCAAGTGATGGTTGCAAATGGAGGAACTATAAATTTCTCTGGAAAAAGCCATAATATCAAGCTAACCATGGGGGAATATGTATTGAATAGTCCAATGCTTTCCATTCCAATGGGAGGTGTTGATGTTGTACTAGGAGTACAATGGTTATAATCGTTGGGGATGGTAGCTTTTAAATTTCAAGAAATTTTCTTGAAATGTTTTTTCAGAAGGAAAGGAAATAGAAATATGGGGTATCACAGGGAAGCCAGGAAAGATAATAAGCTCTAATTTCATGACAAATCTTCCGAAGAAAGAAAAATGAGGTGTAATTGCATAATTATGCTCACTAGAAGTTCCAACATCAAAATCATCTATTTCTCCATATCTCCAAAAATTATTGCACAATCATTCCAAGGTGTTTGAAACTCCCAAAGGACTCCAACCTATTCTTGATCATGATCATATTATTCATTTGATTCGAGGAAGTGTTCCTCCAAACATCAAGCCTTATAGATATCCTTATGTCCAAAAGAGTGAAACTAAACATATGATTGCAGAAATGTTAGAGGCTGGTATAATTTAACCTAGTCAAATTTCTTTCTCTGCTCCAGTAGTATTTGTGCACAAGAAGGATGGATCATGGTGCATGTGTCTGGATTATAGGGAGCTCAATAAGCTCACTATTAAAGATAAATTTCTTATTCTTGTGATTGATGAATTATTGGATTAATTACATGGAGAAATTTATTTTACCAAGTTGGATCTTCATTCAAGATTTCATCAAATTAGAATGAAGACTGAAGATATTCTGAAAACGGCATTTTGAACTCATGAGGGTCATTATGAATTTTTGGTCATGCCTTTTGGCCTTACCAATGCACCTTCTACATTTCAAGGGTTGATGAATTCCATTTTCAAACCCTTCTTTAGAAAATTTGTGCTAGTATTTTTTCATGACATACTAATCTACAATAGGTCTTGGAAGGATCATGTTCAACATGTTGACAGGGTGCTCAAACTATGGAGGAGAAACAATTATATGAAAAAACATCCAAATGTTTCTTTGGAGTACAAGAGGTGGAATATCTGGTTCATATTGTATCTCATGAGGGTGTTAACGTAGACCCTAACAAAATTAAAGCCATTAAGGAATGGAAAGTCTTCACAACCCTAAAGACATTGCGAGGATTTCTCGGGCTAACAGGGTATTATCACAAGTTTGTTAAGAATTATGGGAGAATAGCAGCACCTATAACAACATTATTGAAGAAGGATGAATTTTCATGGACTCCTGAAGCAACTAAGGCCTTTGAACATCTTAAAGAGGCAATGTACCTAGCACCAGTCTTAGCTATGCCAGACTTCACAAAAACCTTTATTATGGAATGTGATGCCTTAGGAAATGGAATTGATGTTGTTTTAATGAAATAAGGAAGATCATTACTTTTGAACGTCATCCAACCAAAGAAAAGTATTTACAAAAAGCTATTTATGAGAAGGAAATTTTGGCAATACTACATGCACTAAAGAAATGGAGACCTTACCTAATGGGAAGACACTTCAAGGTAAAAAATGATCATGATAGTCTTAAACACTTTTTGGAACAAAGACTATCTTCAGAAGAGCAGCAAAAGTGGGTCACAAAGATGTTGGTTTATGACTTTGAAATCATCTACAAAAAAGGGAAGCTAAATGTTGTTGCAGATGCACTCTCAAGAAAGGATGAAGAGGTGGAAGCATTGCTTTGTGCCATTTCTATTATCCAACCAGATTGGATAACCAAAGCAAGGGATGAATGGAAGAAGCATGAAGAAGTGTGGACACTCATTCAAAAATTGCAGCAAGATCCTAGTACATCTGATACATTTAGTTGGAAAAATGTTTCCTTATGGTACAAATATCGCGTATATATTTGCAAGAATTCCCAACTAAAACAAAATATTCTTTTGGAATTGCACACTTCTCCTTTAGGAGGACACTGGGGATTTTTAAAAACTTACCACAGGGTGAAGAAAGAATTTTTTGGGATGGCCTTAAAAATTATATTCAAAAGTTAGTGGCGGAATGTTTGGTTTGCCAACAAAATAAAGTTGAGACAATTAAGACCCCAGGCCTTCTACAACCTTTATCCATTCCAAGTCAACGTTGGGAGGATATTTCAATGGATTTTATCACAGGTTTACCTAAGTTTGAAGGAAAGAGTGTCATCATGGTGGTAGTTGATAGACTTACCAAGTACACACACTTTTTTCCATTATCTCATCCATTTAAAGCAAGTACATTTTCTATTTCATTTATACAAAACATTCAAAAGCTACATGGAAACCCAAAGGTTATTGTAAGTGACAGAGATCCCATTTTTACTGCAAATTTTTGGATGAAATTAATTTCTTTTTTGGGGACTCAACTAGATCATAGCTCACCTTATCATCCTCAATCCGATGGTCAAACTGAGATAGTGAATAAATGTTTGGAAGGATATCTTCGTTGTTTTGTATCTGATAAGCAAACACAATGGGTCAAGTGGTTACCTCTCGCTGAATGGCGGTATAACACTTCCTTCCATACTGCAACAAAAAAGACACCATTTATGGAAATTTATGGATATCATCCACCGCCCATCACATCTTCTTTAAGAGAAGATTCTAAGGTTCAAGCAGTGGAAGATAACATCGAGCATCAACAAAAAGTTCTCCAACTCTTAAAGGATAACCTAAATTTTGCACAAAATCAAATGAAACAACAGGAAGATCAACATCACAGCGAGAGAAGTTCTGATGTAGGAGACTTGGTATTTTTACGGCTACAAACATACAAACAAATGTCCCTCAAGAAAGCTAATAAGGATAATTAATTATCGCCACAGTACTATGGTCCTTACAAGGTGCTACAAAAGATTGGTACTATGGCATACAAATTTGAGCTTCCTTCTTCTTCACGAGTGCATCCAGTTTTCCATGTTTCATGATTAAAGAAGGTTATAGGGGACAAACTTCTAGTTCAAACAATATTTCCAGAACTTTATGAGGAAGGAAAAACCATATTGGAACCTGAAGCAGTCTCAGAAACAAGAAATCGACAGCTATGAAATCGATCAATTTCAGAGTATCTCATCAAATGGAAGAACTTACCCACTGAATATTCTACATGGGAGGATGTAAATTTTATACAGAATCATCTGGAGCTACTCAAGCATTGAGGACAACACCTTTTTGAAGGAGAGGGGCATGAAAGGTCCCTATATTACTAGTATAATTGCTTATTGTTGTTAGTGTAACCCCCTTATTGTTATTGTTGTACCCCTGTAACCCCAATATTGTTATTATTGTTCCCTTACATTATTATCGTTAGGTCAGCTAGGATTATATTGTGACTCCATGGAATCCTATATATAGGAGGTTTTTTCATTTGTATCATCCAAGAATTGTTCATTTATGTAATGTAAAGGAGGTTTCCCCCTCTAAGTGTCTTATTTCTAAGGCATTGATCTCTCTTTTCTTCTATTTTTGGAGCTGGTTTCATAACATAGGATAGAAAATAGAAGAAAAAAAAGGGAAAAGAGGAAAAGAAAATAAAAAATAAAATTTCAGGTGAAAACCTACTTTGAGGCACCTGAGATTGACTCACTGATTGAAAACCTCCATGACGTAGTCGGTGGGTTAGAAAAAAAAAGAAAAGAAAAAAAGGAAAGAATATCATAGGTGAATACCTCCTTTGAGGTGCCTAGGAAGACTTGTTGGTTGAAAACCTCATTGAAGTAGCTAGTAGTCTTGGAAAAAAAAAAATTGAAAAAATTATTTGCTCTAGGTATCTATCTCTGATATATGCGGGGAAGCAAGCATCTAGTCAAGGGTAGTTAACATTGAGTTTTCCACCTTCTACAACAAGATGCTCCAACATGGCTAAGACAAATTCCATACATTCCCACAATGCATCTCCATGCCATTTCTCATCATTATCAAGCCTTTCCCATTCATTTTCCTCGTTGTCATGAAGTGCTAAAGGAAAGTTTTATTTTCCTACACTATTACAAAAATACACAGGGAAGAAATTGTTTTTACCACATCTCAAAAAATATGCATCCATTAGTTAAGTCGTTTCATGGGGAGATGCATAGAGATGATAGTAACATGCTCAAGAAATTGCAGCAAATTTGAGTTCATAATATTTGAGAAATTGGTTGTGATCACCTACACCCATTTTCCAATTTTCTTGATATTCGTTCAACCATTGGCCAAGATTTTCTATGGGGATATGCATAAGGATGATGACAATATGCTCAAAATTTTTTAGGTGAATTCAATATATTATTTGAGATATATGGATTAAACAATTTTGCTACAAGATTGTCCCGGAACTAATACAAGATTGACACATAGTTCTACAAGATTTACACAACATGCTATAGGAAAGTCCAAAGAGCTGCAAAGAGCCTGATTTTGAGAAAAATCATCACCCAAACCTTATAATTCAAGGAGGATCATCAAAGGGAGGGTAAATATGAATTTTTCCTTGTCACCTTTTGATGAAAAGCCTGCAAAACCTTTCATTCTCTTAAACAGTACATCTTGTAACAGTTTATGGTAGAAGTTTGGGCATGAAAATAAAATGAAGTATATGTATTGAGCATGATGAGAGAAATAAATGAAGTTTTTTTGAGTTTTTTAATGAAACCTTCCCTCTTCCAAGAAGTGTCAACAAACTATTCCTATCTCTTCCTCAATAACTCAATTACAATTTTTTTCCTAACCCTATATAAAAAAAATATTTGTTTGTCTAACTTTGGGAGAATCATGAGGGTGTCATACAAAAATAAAGAGAGGAATGATAAGGGACCCTTGAATTATTCATTCCAAAACTTATGAAGGTATAACAAGGTTATGGTGATAGTCAATGAAGTATAGCACATTCAAAGGAACAACATCAAAATTCACCTTCACACACTCCCATTCAACTCTCAGTGTCCACTCCATCCATTCCTTAACCTATCAAATATTTTCCACACCATTATCTAGCCGATTTCACCCAATTCAATCAAAATCTTCTATTTTTGCAAGATTGTGATTTCTATAGGATGTTGATCTACATAAAAAAAGGGAACAAATTGAAAATTTTCACTCAATAATTGGGGGGGGGGGGGGTGGTCCATAAGATCCCTATCATCCATCCACTACACTAGATGCCACATTTTATTTCACCTTTATTCCCATTACCATCCATCAAAATCCTCACCCTTCATATATTTTCCACCATTTTTCATCACAAACAATCTCATACCCTTTTCCATCACATAATAGCTCTATGTCCATCATCAATAGCTTTTTCATGAATTATCAACATTGTTGGAAGAAACACTTGGAGGAAATTGTGATCATAAGGGCTTTGTGTGACTGCTACAGGAAGACACACAATCCTATAGCAACATACATAAACCTTATAGGATCCCTAATCAACAATAATAGTAGTATCTAATCCTTGGTGGCACCTATATTTTCATTGCATGAATTATGGAACTTCAATCAGAAATGAAAAAAATTGAAGCCAATGAAAAGACCTGATGAAAGTGATATTTTGTACCTCACATAGAAATCCAAAAACTTCATCAATCGTCCAATAGCCTCATGCAAGAATCATCTGGTCAATAATTAGCTACATCATGAGCATAATTAGCATCATAACAACAATATTTTAGCCAACTGAACCATAGATGTAAATAAAAAACAACAACAACAAAAATACCTAGAAGACCTCTAGAAACAAGGCTATTAGCAATAGGACCTTCATCATATTATCACATGCAGTTACAGGATCATCAAAGGCAACCTCCATGTCTACATCAGCATTGTGCACAAAAAAAAAACTCAAGGTAAGGCACAAGTATGCATCTCTTTAACCTCACCCTTCAAACCTATTCTAGCTTGAGAAAGCATTAGAAGTGCGAGAAGGAAAATTATTTTATAGCTAAATTTAATAGAAGGAAGCTTCAGCCTTATCTAGCAAGTCACTTAAATTTTCTTGAAAGGACACCCACATGTGTGCAATATAAATGAGACAAAAATGAAAATGATTTAAGAAAGTGGAATGTTGTCGTCGAGTACAAAAATTAGGTGGGGGGCAACTTAGTTAACTCGAAGCACTCCAAGTTTATTTTGCATGCAATATCGTTAAGGAAAAAAGAAAAACATAAAATAAAATAAGAAATGTAGGTGGGGCCATCTCACTTAACTCAAAGTTTTGCATGCAATGTTGTTTAGAAAGAGAGAGAGAGAGAAGAATATTAAAAAAAAAAAAAAAAAATAATAATGGTGGACCCACTACCTCTTGACATGCAAAATGGATGCTACTGGTGCTGCTATAGGATATAAAAAAACTGCTATAGGATGTGAATAGGTTGCTACAGGAAGTTAACATATTTCTACAAGAAGATAATTTTTTTACCCAAAACAACCACCAAAGCCTTGAATGACATGAAAAGCAAAGGAACCTTTAGAAGAAATGTAAGTAAAAAATGATTTCCATTTACATTTGAAAAAAGTGTTCAAAATATATGAATTATTAAAGGGAAATTTTTTTTCATTATCCAGTTTGAATTCAAAAACTAAAACAATTGGGTAGTATGATTGTTTTTAGTGTGACATCTGGTGAAAAATTGCATGATATAATAGGTTAAAATTCCTATCATTTCCTCTCCTTGAAAAAACTATTCATCTTTCCTCTGCTACAAGATTCCTTGTTGACATAGGAAACCCTGCTATAGTGAGATGGTGTGCAAAGGGTGTATGGTATATTTCATTTGGATTCCAAGGATTATGGGACATTGTAAAGTGATGAAAATAAAAAAATATGCTTCATGGGCAATTCTGGCTAAGTTTTGATGAATTTTGTGAAGTGTTACAGTATGTGACAAGACTGCTACAAGATGCCATGTATTGCTACAAGATTGTATCCGAGAGTGATCTAAGGGTTCTAAAAGAAACCTCAAGTTAGGAGAAGGCATCAGAAATTTGTAGAAGAGTGTAATGGGCCTTACCAAGGTCACATAAATTGAGGAAGAAATGAAATACAAGACATAGGTACATGCAAGAAAAAACATAGTCAAGAATAGATGAAATATAGTAGGTTGAGCTTAATTTAACATGATCAAAGGTTCAAATTTCCAACAATACATATAGAGTCTCAAGAGCCTTAAAAATACATTGAAACACCAAGAAGACCATCTAAGAAGAGAAAGGAGCAAGTAGAAGACCCCATGATACAAAAAGAAATGGAAATAAAGGATTTCATCTAGTAGGGGAAACTATATGTCAAAAAAGCCATCACAGAAACAAATGAAGAAAAGAAGAAAAAAGAAGATGAGTAGGTTCCTCAGAGGGTGAGAAAAGTTTCAATAGGGGGTTATGAAGGTCCTCCAAATTAGATGGAAAATAAGGCCCATATAACCTTTCCTAGGCACACAAAAGTTATATTAAATCTCTCCTTTTGCACTTAATAATGATTTCTTAGATTTAATAAGTTCTTAGGAAGGTTTAGAGATAATTGCATATTATGTGCCTAATATTATTTGCTTTTGTAGAATATTGTGAGAACGTTGGGAAGATTTTCAAGATTTGGAAGAAGAGATCATTTAGGGACTTGCTCCTTGCCACAGGATGCCACAGGATGGACTAATAAATAATTAAAGTATCATAAAATTTTTGATAGATTCTGGAGCTCCACTGATTGAGAAAATTTAAGAATATGTTCTTTGCTACAGGAGAAGCCAAAACTTAGTATTTAATGAAGATTCCTATTCTTGGGAATCAGATCCAATTTTTAAGGGATTTTAGTGGTGAAAGTTGCCTCATTTCAAGGAGGATGCTTCCCCATCAATTTTTATAAGTACCAATTGGAATTTTCCTCTAGGGGCCTGATTTTCTTAGTCTTATTGTCAAGAAAACTTGTCATTTAGCAACTCTACTTTCATTTCTAGGAGGGATGTACTTGGATTGAATCTAATAATAAAGTTTGGTACCATTTTTAGTTTCTAAAGTTTGGTTTCCTTTACAGGACTCTAAGTATCCTTGGGCTTGGCAATCCCAGGAGCCTTAATTCCCTTTCGTACAATTGTTTTATTTTCTTTGCACTTATTCACTTGCATTTCTTCTTCTTGCATTTCCTAGTTTTGTACTCAATATTCATGATTCATTTGTCATAGGGTAGATTAGTTAAATGATTTAAATAAGTGGTTTTTAAGATCATTTATATAGTTACAATTATGATGCATCCTCATATCAGCTTTGCAAATTCATATTCATCATTGAGCTACTTGGATTGGTTTACTAGTTCACAATTCTAGAATTTTTGGAAGTATCATGTAGCAAAATAGTAGTATTTTTATACTAAATTTTAGCACATGTTAGTGAGCTAATTTCAAGTTGATTCCACTTGGATTGAAGCTTAAAATGTCCAAATTAATAACAATTTATTCACCCCACAACATTTTCACTTGATTAGCTTAGGAATTTGGGTACTTAAATCGGGTCATTAGTTCATTGCTCTGAAATTTTCTTGTTTGTAGCAGGGAAAATTTTAAGAATCCTTGTAGATTTATATGTATAATAAATGGGCGAATTCCCATGATACATAGGAAAAATGGAAGGCGATTTTATTAATAATATAATATGTATATATAATTTTTTGGCGAATCTCTCACGAGATTATATTATCTTGTAAAATCATTGCGAATCACTAGTACAAAATGGCAAATCGTTGTCTAGTGGAGTTCGGGGTGTTGGTTCCAATGAAGATATGGTAGTTGAACCAGGAGTTGAAGGAAGCGAACCATCGAGACCAATCATGGCACATGGTGACTCGTGAGGGAAGTAGTTCTCATGCAGTTTGGAAAATGCGTTCTAGTTCTACTAAGTGTAATATTGTTGCTCATGCTACTACTAGCACTGATATTGAGGTTGGAGAGGAGTTTGAGGAAGCATGGAAGGTAGCAGTGGTGGAGAATTACAAAGAGAACCCCATGACGGGCTCCATTTTTCCCTTTGGTATTTAGGCCTGCAAGATCTTATGTCCATTGAACCAACAATTAATCGTTCAACCAACAATCAACTTGACTGAGTTGATTAGGTACGAGTCAACTTAGACTAATATTCAAAACTATGCTTTGCATTATCCCATATTTATCACATTAATGCACACAACATTGAGCATTTGCACCCAACTCTCATGCATGCACACAAAATTTTCATTAACATCTATAACCCTAACCAAGTGAGAATTGATCAACAATTTGCACCAAAGTTTGTAATAGTGTTGAAATTTCATAAGAAATTTAGATCCATGGTACCTTAAATAAATTTTGAGATAACCTCCACAAATTTGATCACAATAGAGCAAACTTGTGATAAATTTTAAACCTACAAAAATTAGGATTCATGTTCTAGTTGACATATAGGTCGAGTTTTGAGCCTTGACACATTGATAATGCAATGGTTTAGGTCAAAACTCACACATTGAAAAGTCATCAATGAAGAGAAGACAATATCATTATGAATTACACATACTCCAAAATTCTTACCAAATTCTACTTAGTTGTCTACAACTCAGCTATACATAATCTTATAGTAAATACAAAATCCACAAAGCCTTCTTCACATAGCTAATAAATGGCCATTGGAAGAGTACCCCTTATATAATAGTAATAGTAGCAATCAATAGATTATTTCATATTGAACTTCATAGCCATAGCACTCCTATGTATTGTATGTTGTATTCAACTTGCATTATCAAATATAGATACAATCATAGTTTTGATTGATACATGTAAATCATACTTGTGCACCATGTTGAATGCAATGTCAGTCAAGGCGTAAAGTCGGTTTGACGTGTAATAATCTATGAATTTTGCATGCAAGTTATTATAACCAACAAAAGTTTGGGCCTAGTTTGAATGAGCAGTGGAGGACACTCTCTGAGAGGAAAACTGGAATTTGTACGTGTTCTACAGTCCAATCTCAGTCAATGTTACAATATATCAAAAGAGTTATAGTTCAAGGTTACAAAACCACAGTAAAAATCTCCAGACAGAAAGAGGCAATGTTACAAAACCACAGTAGGCTTAGCCTAGCACCAATTACCCTGAACAACTCTAAACAAAACCATAAATTCATCTTTCTTTTAGCTCTGCTTCAAACTGGAACAATCTATTCTGAATTGGAGACAATAATGACGTAAGATCTTTAATAATTGTACTTCTTTTGGAGTCCGGGATTCCCTTTTCAGCGTCAAAGACACGTTCAACTAACAATAAAAAGACAAGGAAATTTTATAATCAAGTTTTTGAATATCATATATGACTAGCAGACTTTAAAACTAGTTTTAGAAAATATGTATATAATACAGCACAAAATTATACAACACAACACATTGAATTTCTGGACAACAATATAAATAAATAATAGTACCAGCTAGGATCTTTGCTATTTAGATGAGGATAATTTACCAACATTGATTTACACCATCCAGAAGCCTGACACAACAGATCTTAAGCATGACAACAATTTAAAATAAAACTGTTTCTCAACATATGTGTAGACAAAGAAAATCCATCTGGTAAACGCCGACACTTAGTAGTGTTTACTTATGGCCCACCCCGCATTCTAAATAAATATAAGCCAGAAAACATGTGTGTTTACATTCCTATTTCTATTTCAAATAGTATTTTTCATTTCTCCTTGCTAAGACCACGAAAGAGACCTATTTGTGATCGAGAAAACAGGTATGCTTATATAATTACTACTCTTTCAGCTAGTGTTTTGGATTTCAGCTCCACTGATACTCTCCTAACTCAGAGCCAGATAGGAGCCATTTGTGGTTATGGATAGCTGATGACTGTTTGTGGCAATGGATAGCTGATCAACTGCTATCAGTTGGCTTCTAGGAGCTATTAGTTGGCTTCTAGGAGCTGGTTTGAATACGATCAACTGGGAAGGTGATAAATATGAGGCTCATTCCTCTCATTGATGGCAGGCAAAAGCACATGATCCATGCCAATGCACTACACTTGGTCCAACAAGCAAAACAAAATGGGCTTTTCATTCCCAAGTGATTTTACTCATGCAATAGAGGTCCTTACTTCAGTAACAAGCTATGATATCAAATTCATTGTGTAGGAAACACAAATTCATTGTTAAGCTTAGTGTTTCCCACCTCAAATCATTAGAGTGTAGGAAAATTACTCAGCAAATGTGGAACTTACTTCCTTGTTCTATTACCCATGTCGAGTGGAATTTGTGGTGGGATTGTGGAACTTACTTCCCTGTTCTATTTACCGTGTCGAGTGGAATTTGTGGTGGGAATGTGGAACTTAATTCCGTATTCTATTGCCCGTGTCGAGTGGAATTTGTGGTGGGAATGTGGAACTTATTTCCTCGTCTTGGCCTTAACCCCATATCTATCCCTCGAAACATGATAATATCCAAGGAAAGATGGTCTCCCTATAAAATTATATAAGGGTTTCTGAGACACCATTGGGAAACCTTTTAAATGTATGCTTGGAAGCTCTTCATCTAGAACCACTTGGAGAGAAAACTAATGCAGGCATATTCAATATAAATTTATAAACCACAACTCATCCAACAGGAACTCAATTAATGATCCCATGCTAATCATTCTACTTTACATGGCTTTCAAGACTCCTGCAGAAGTATTAACCACAAATAAATTAAAACGTGGCTACTTAATGGGTAGATTCATTTTATATAACATTGTGGAAGCTTCAAAGCTATCAGGTGGGTTGGAGAAATCCATCAAGAAGATCTGCTCCTCAAAATTGATTTTGATAAAGTCCTACACAGATTAGAATGGTATTTTACTTCAGATACGATGACATCGAGCCATAAATGGTCCTTCAGAAAGGGTTTTCTTTGTCCAATAAAACATTTCATTACAGCTAATGCTCTAGGTTAGCTAGAGTCAAGTGCAAACCGAAGGAACGATCCTTATCAGGTGCCTACAAGATATTTTAAAATCCACTTTGTAGATGACTCTGTGCTCTCTCTAGAATTAGCCCAATCTCTGGATATGATGACGTATTGGATTTGGCCCAAGTTCAACAAAGCAAGTGAGCATTATGTTCACCAAAGCATCTTTTAAGGTTCAAGCTGGGCATCTAACATTAAGAAACGACTAAATCCTAATTAACAATTACATCTGAATCAGGTCATTTTTTATTCAAACATGGATGGCATAACAATGTTGACAATGTGAACATGGAAGAACCTCCACAAGATGGTGGAAAAGAGGATAAAGGCAAAGATGGTGGAAGCATCTACCCATGTTTTAAGATGTTGCTCCTACAACAGCGTTGGAAATGTGGCATCATTGAATCTTACACAAAGGAAGGGTGATGCTTTGGTCTATTGTCGGTTTATTGTAATTAATGTTTATGAGTTATCATTCTACCATTGCTCTTCTATATTCCCTTTGCTTGTTTAGTTTGTAGGTTGATCAAGTTCTGCAAGTGTTCATTTGTACACACCATGTAATTGATATCTATTTGATCCCTAAAGAGATCAGAGATTAACCACTGATAGCCACTGGCATGATTGGACAGATTAACAGTTTGCACACAAAATACTGGCAATCACTAACAATCACAAAATATCATCTTCCTTGGTTATCTCTTCCTCTTCTTGAATTTTGTAAATTATATATTATAAAAAAACTAAAGAAACAAGCTAGGAAGTGTTGTGATCTTTCTTGTTAAATTATAGAGAATCCTCATGACTAATTTGGGATTAGTCAATTTGTTGTTAGGTGCTTTAGTCAATATGTATAACTAAAGTTTAATCTGTATAAGTTGTATTGCGGTTGTACTAATATAACTATGGAGTTCCCTGACAAACTAAGGTTAATACTTATAAAAATGACAAACCCAAAAGGGACAAAAACTTCAAAACATGCTAATAAGGTCATTTTCAAAATTAACAAACTCTAAATTCACACATTGGGGAAAAATAAACCTCCAAATTTTCCAACACATTAAAAACTCATTAGTTCTTTAGCTCATGTGCACATCTTTACCATGCCACCTTGTATTTAGACAGGCCTAAAAATATCTTACAATGTTTATTTCTACACTAGCATAGATCATCTTAAACCCAAACCCATTAAGCATACAGAGAGAGAGAGAGAGAGAGAGAGAGAGAGAGAGAGATCAGACAGGCACATGTTAGTCTACAAGCATAAATGTCTCGCTTGTTAATGGATCAAAGTTAAGATGAATATATGCTAGGTTTTTGTATTTTTAACATGATGGAAATTAACAAACAACCAACTTTTTACTTTTGACATTACCTGCCAAACCACAACTAGTTTTCCATTGTAGTTCATTAGAGGTAGCATTACCACAGACATAACACATCTATTACACCAAGGTTGTAGAGTGTGCCTCACTTCAGTGCAATCATTGATCTTCTCATTATTTACTTCCAATGAACTAAGAACATTGATTTTACCCAATACCAGTCTACATCTGCACCCTTTGATACAGATCTACCCAGGACTAATGTTTCTAGAAATACCCTAAAGGGGGTCCATCTATAACAATGCTCTAAAGGTATCCACAAAACAAACGATAAACCACATACAACACTCTCTAGAATATCAAAACAACATAGAAAGAAATTGACAACATGATAAAAAAGTAACTCGCCAAAAATATTCAAGCAATTTATTACTTTCAATACTTTTCATATACACACCTGCATATCTTCCAAATCACCATAAGAAGCCTCTGGAACATTTAGAGTGCCCTGAATTTGCTTCATTTCCTCCTCAATCAACCACTCACCTTTTTCAAACCAAAATTTGACTCAGATTATAGACCAACCTTATACATTTCATAGTCATATAAAAATATTAAATAAGCCTCACCTTGAAACTTCAAGGCGATCTCATAAGAGTAACCAATTCATTTCTTATTGCACACTGTCACCAACGATGCCCGAAGAAATGTTCAGTAATTATACTCAGTTCAACATGAATTCAAGGGCTCAAGAATAATTTATACACAACATTCTCTACACTAAAAAATGTTTAGAGGAATAAATCTGTTTCCAAGCTTTTAATTCAGGTAAAATTGAAACTGACATTGGTTAATTAGTTTTCACATAGATGTCTTCCCACAAGATGATGTGCAAAAAAGCTAAGTGAAGTGAACTCCTGCCTCCGAGTGTAAGTAAAAGGTTACTCGATCAACGAGCATTTAAGGTACAAGGCTATTATTATCTCATAACCTACATAACATTAATCAAGCATTCCACTTTATTTCTGAAGGGGTGGGGAAAATAATTGCACAAGAAAGAGTTTTGGATGCAACCAACAAAGAAGCAAGTACTGAATGCCCAGTCAACATGGGGAAAATAGGAAGAGTTTCAAAAATATCGAATTTTGCAGGATGGTCTCGGGGGATTCTAACAAAACAAAACAAAAAAAAAGTCCCGAGAGAAGGAAAACACTGCAAAACAGGCCAAAACTGATGGATAATTAAAGAAGCAGGTTTGCAAGGATACTTAAAAATCCCACAAACAATTATAATCACTATTTGTGAAGTTTGCAGAATAACAGGAAGGAAATCAATCTTCATCATGAATCAAAATCACAAAGGCAAAATCCATCCAAACCAAACAAAAGACCAAGTACAAGAGCTCGCAGAGAAATAAGCTGCAGCTTTTCAGCTTAAGCAATGTATTCATAATTCCTCTGGCAAATAAGGAATGACTAGCAAACAGTTCTTTAAGGCAGCTCATCCAAAAGATTCAGATCGATCCCAAACCTGCTAAAAATTATACATTATGATATAAAAGGCCCATTGTTTTAACAAAAGATTCAACCCTAAAACAAGTTTAGTGAAGCTACACCCAACACCAACAACATCACATTTTGGCTTTCCTAAGGATTTTTCTCCATATTATCAAATTTATCCTAGAAGTACACTTTAATAGCTCAGTTGAGGATCTAATTGAATGAAAGGAGATGACATGGCACATTTAGGTAATACGTGAATGGGGAAGATGATCTAGAGAGCTAGCCACTAATTAGAGTAACCGAGAGACCTTTGAGAGTCAACACTGAGCATGCCCTAAGAGACTGAATGAGGTAATGATCTCTGAAGAACAGAGTGCTAACTTCTAAGTACAAATTTATGTCTTTCCTTGAAGCTAAATCCCACAAATCCCTAAATCTACAGAGGAATGATACCAATTTGAAGATGGTCTTTAGGCAAACAGGTTGGGTTGCAAACTCTGCCCAAACAACAACCTCAGGTACATTATACTTGCATCAAATGTACCTAAGAAATAGGATCTGGACTCTTTCTAACTTCTCCCAATCAACTCGAGTCTTGAAATAAAATTCAATACATTTACTACCTTATTAGTTATACAATACTACTGAAAAAATCAATAACAACCTCTAATAAGGCATGTTCGTAAGAACAAATCAGTGAATCTTTTATATCCTTTTCCAGTATAGGTAAGTTCAGAAAGATAGTAAAAAATACAAATCCATTTCCTTTTATCTATGATATATCAAATCCAAAGGGTATCAACAAATAAATTCTTAGTCCTAAAATTACTAAACGTGTAAAACAAGCATATTCTATTATGCAACCCAAGTGACCAAATTAAATATGACGAGTGTGCCAATGATTTCTACCAATCATAATATGGAAATATTTCATGTAAAATTTCTATTATTGGCCAGTGCAATATCTAACACCCATTATTATGTAAAATTAGCTCAAAAATTAGTACATCTTGCTCATAATTTTTTTCATTAACAAGCATGTAAGCAACTTGCCAACTTGTATTTCTAGTTGTATAACTCCATCTTTACTATATGCAAGATAATCTCAATAGTGGAAGTAAAGAGGACATGTTCCTGGGTTACAAATCCATTTTTTTTCCTTGTCCATTTAACTTGAAATTGCTTGATATTGACACTCTCTGTAAGCACTTTTCCATCTTGTGGATCATAGAATATCTCAAGCAGAATTATAATGCACCTTATATCTTTGACCATTATATGGAAACCTTGGAAATAAAAGTTATGAAGCAGACCCAATAGTGATTCAGAACAAATGAACATATATACAAAATTGGCAATCTATACCAAAATTATGATTATACAAGTTGTTTCCAACAAGGTTTCTGCAGTCAAGCAAAGCTATGAAAGAGTAATGTTCGGAGTGCTTACCAAGGTGCTTGAAACTAGCAGTGGCTTTAAGCCCAACTGTGGTTAAACCTGCAGACATTGTTTTTCCTTGTATTTTGCAAACATTTCATTGAAGTCAGCAAATCAATACCTAGAATCCAAGTTGATACTTGCCCTCAAATTTTTGGTGTATTTGTGGGGATGCTTAAGACCATTTCCATTGGCGACATTCATCCACATTGCCTTTGTTTTGTTTCTTGGTTTAGTGTTGTCACTATAGATCAAGGGATAACTAAGTATTTTTACTTCGATACTTGCAATCAAATTGTTGATGTATTTGTGGGGATGCTTAAGGCCATTTCCATACTTGCAATCAAAGGATAACTAAGTATAACATGAGAAATTGAACCTAAGGAAACCCTTCATAACTATCAACATGTGGAGGCAAACTCCATAACTATATACTCGTGTATGACAACTCGATTGCAGAATGAACTACCATGGTAGAATCCACAAAATGGAATAAGAAGTACTCAATTGATTTATCGAGACACCATAGGTGACCTTCACTCAACAGAGTTCAGTTATCTACCGATCTATCCAACGATAACAAGGCGTGTTGGAAATGTTGTCATTGATGGAAAAGGAGGTAGTAGATGCAGAGACAGGAACAGTTACAAGAAGACAAAGACAGACAATGGAGGCAGCAAAGAGGAAGCGAATACGGAGGCAGAGCCGTTATCACAGCAGTAGAGGCAGAGGCAGAGCCATAGCTGTTATTGCAGAGAAACAACGAATATATATATATATATATATATATATATATATATATATATATATATATATATATATATATATATATATATATATATATATATATATATATATATATATACCTCCGAGAATCTTTTACACAAATTTCGGGCGTTACACATAACATAAATTACATTGCGCTTATATTCAAATGCGCAAGGTGAATTGAGCTGAACCATAGTCGATATATATATATATATATATATATATATATATATATATATATATATATATATATATATATATATATATATATATATATATATATATATATATATATATATATATACTTGAATGGAGAGAAGTCTGAGAATCATATCCCCCACTGGAGCGATAATACAATGAAGTTATTCATACCACCAACGGAGAAAACAAACCGAAGGAATAATCAAATTCGCATGGAGATTCGGACGGAATCTTGTGGAAATAAGACAGAACCAGCACATGTTTGATTTTGCCCAGAGTTAGTGTTAATGCAAAGAAATTAGCGTTAAAACGGTGTATTTAACTATACGATGGAACCATGAGCGGGGAAGTGGAACCTGACCCGAGGATTGGACATGAGTTAACAACCAAAAGGATAGCGGAACCAGACTTAAACCCGTGGTCAATCACTGTTTTAAACTGCGAGCGGATTTACAAAGGCAGGTTGCCCATTCCGCACCGCTTTTGGTGTAAAGGAAGTATTTCTGGGTCGAGGAGCGATTCCATAGAGAGGTGGACGCGTGGCAAGGTGTACCTCCGTAAAACCACCACTTAAAGTGTGCCTTCGCGTGTTAAAAACTGACATTGGATGCCGAGAGAAATGCACATGGGTCGTTGATCTGGAGAAGGGACATCGGACGGTGGTCGCTTGCAGTAGATGCTCGGACGATAACGGAGATGCGTGAGGGATAAACAAGAATTGGTGAATTTTCGCGGCGGCGGTGGTTTGGTGGTGCGTGGGCGGAGCCACCACTTCTTGGTGGTTGCGGGGGCTGCCTTCTGCCCGTACACAACAATTGGGGTGAGGCCCCGCAGCAAATGATGTCCGTTGATTTTGGGTCAACGTGCTTTCGGAAAGTCAATTGCGGGGGCTCCCCTTTCGTTAACCGTCGAGCGGTTTGAACTCCCGCTCTCCGTCGATCTCCTGTCGAGCGATGATCACACTACCTGTCGATTCATCCGCGTAGTTTGAAATTATGTTCCAACATTGAATTACCAAAGGTTATTGATATATAGGTGGGGCCGGAGTATAATGAAGTTGTTTAATTAAACGATTGGCGGATAATTAACATAAGTTTGGAGCGTGATTGTTGTAAGGTTGGGTGGTATAATATAGGGTAGAAATATATATAATAAAAGGTTCGTTGTTTATGTTATTTATCAACTTCTTCGAATTTGATAAATAAATCAAAGATGTACTAAGGTTTATGAATTAATAAAGGTATGCCGATATACATGGAATTCTGTTAATAATTGAAGACGCCGAAATAGATATATGGATATGTTACGTGGGTTGATCTATGTACCTGCCAAGGTCAATTTACATGGTTTAATAGCCCAGCCTTATTTAATTGAATTTTCCAGTGTAGAACAAAGAAGAGATTGTGAGATTGCCCGGACTTGGGAAATGATTGGGCATGAAACTTGAATGCAATTATGGAAAAAGAAAAAGAAGAGGAGAGCATGCAGAGATACACAAAGATTACAGGTTTGACAGGAATATGTACAGGAATGAGCTGGACAGGTGAATAAGCACAGAAAACAGGGAATATGCAGATGACAGTGAACAAAGTGTATGCAGAACAGGTTCTCAACAGCAGCAGAAAAGACAAATCCAATAAAGCCATAATCCAGAAAAGGAGTTGAGTGAAATTGATGTATAACTGTGAATGTAAATGTTGTAATTAAATTTTTTTGTTGTTTGTGATGCAAAGGAAAGTATCCTAAGGAAAAGAAAAATTCCCACTGTAGCATGGAAATTTTTACAAATTATAATGATTCTAAAAAAATGAGTTGGAAAAAGGAAGAAGAAGACAGAAGCCAAAGAGTCATGACTGTTCATTCCAAATTCCTTGTGAGATACAAACAGTCGTGTGAGAATTTCTATATATAATATCAATTTGATAAGCTCAAGAGTGTGGTAAGTGAGAGAAAGAAAATATAGAGAATGAAGAATATAGAAGAATAAGGCAGAGAAAATTGAGAGAAGAAGAGCAGAAAGAGAAGCTACAGAACAGAGCTGATATCTGAAGCAAATCAGCAAACATTCAGTTTGAAAAATTGAGGAAGTTGGAGCTTCCCTATCAAGTTGCAGCTTGATAGCTGTTAGTTGTAGCTGACTGAGGTTGAAGCCTCCTATAGGTTGGTGCCTGCAGAAAATTGAAGGGAGTTGGGGCTTCCTTGCAAGTTGTAGCTTGTAGAATTGAGGTTGGAGCCTCCTGTAGGTTGGTGCCTGCAGAAAAACAGTGGTGAGAGGGAGTTGGAGCTTGCCTTTGCATCACAACACTAATAAGATGTGGTTTTCTCCCTTTATGGGTTTCCACTTATATCTGGTGTCTCTGTGTATGATAATTATGTATTGATCTGATATGTATCATCTGCCTAATACCTGCTGCTCTCATATTAAGTCTACTGCTATATTATACTAATACTTGCTGCTTACATTCTAATATTACTCACACATTAATTTGGATATGAAATGAAGGTGTAAATAAGTTTAATGAAAAGTTTTAAGAGATCAGGAATGTGTTAAACTGATTCACCCCCCCTCTCAGTTTAACTAAAAGTTCAACAAGGCGTTCTCAAACAAAAAATCAATCGAAGAGCTTGAAGTATATCGTATTTAATAAGCCACCTTTAATATCATCTTCAGGCTTCAGCCACCTTGTAACAAACATCTCCATCACAAATAACTCCTTCAAGTTTACAGTTTTCATCAATCGCAGCATCTGTGTCTTCACCCTTGTCCTCCTGCATCACATCCCCTTCATCCTTCAAAGCACAAGTCAGGTGAAAAGAGTAGTCACAATATTTGCAATAATAGGGCCATCCAGTGCTATCTTCTTTGCAAACATCACAAATGAATGCATCGGCCTCTGTGAATACAAGGTTGTGTTCATGTTGGCTGTACCTTATCTCCTTGGGTGATTTCTCATCCAGCTCTTTCATTTCCTTCTCCATTTCCTTCTGCAGCGTTTCAAGATGACCATCGGTGAAGGGATAAGCCTTGGCTCCAAATGTGGTCACTGCACTTTCAGCATTCTCTGTCACAGTTTTTCCATCTAGACCCACCATAATCAACGATGGGATGTCTTTGACATGGAGAAGCTGCATGAGATCCTTCTTAGTTTAATCTCCAAATGGAAGACCCAACCATGGCATGGTTTTGTAATAATCTTCAAAGGCCTCTTCATCCTTGTCAATAGAGATGAAAACAATCTCGAAGGCTTCTCCTCTTTCCTTGAGTTCATTGTATACCTTTACAAGCTTCGGAGTAAAACCTTGGCAAGGTGGGCACCAATGGGCAGAGAAATATAGAGCAATTCTCCCCCAGAAGCTCAACTAGAGGGACCTGTTACAAAAATCGAAACATATAAAGGATCAGCATCACCCATATAAATGAGTCCATGTCAACTTGTGGTTTAGTTGTTGATAACAAGAATCCACCATGAAAACAACCCAAATTCAAACCCTGAGAGATGTAGACCCTCTCTGTGAAATTATTTTATACTTTTATGAACAAATTTACACACTTAACTGTTTAAAACTATGGGTGATTCATAAATTATGGCATAAGAACAATTCAAGTACTATGAAGATCTCCATAACTCACCTGGGCACCTCCATACTTGATCACAAATTTGCGCTCATCAGAAACCAAGAGTGACTCCAACATTTGTGCTTCTTGTTTGGCTTCATCCTCTGCTTCAAGCTCATCCAGCCTTTTTTTGGTAAATGGATAAGCTCTGATTCCATCTTCTCGTATAAGTCCAACTGCATTTGCCTGTAATTTTTTCCCATCTAGACCTAAAATAATCAAGGATGGGATACCCTGAACTCGGAAGTAGCGAGACAAGTTATTTTCAGCCTTGTCTCCAAATGGCAAAGCCAGCCATGGCATGCTTGCATAATATTCTTCGAAGTCTTTCTCCTATTTGTCACCTGAGAGAAACACAATCTTAAAGGCCTCCCCTTTCTTCAAAAGCTTATTATAAATATCCACAAGCTCCAGGGTAAACTTTCTACAGGGACCACACCAGTGAGCTGAGAAATACAGACCCACAGTTTTCCCTACAAGCTCCACGACCGGGACCTATTGGCAAAAACCCAAATTGACAATGAGACCATCATGAAAATAAGAACTTATTTCAGTGGTATCATTCATGAATCATGGCATAAAAACAGTGAAGCTAGTAAGAAAACCTTAGTGACTCACTTGGGCACCTCCATGCTTGATAAAAAAGTTGCACTCATCAGAAACCAACAGTGACTCCAGGGTTTGTGCTTCTCGTTTGGATTTATCCTCCGCTTCAAGCTCATCCAGGTGCTCTTTTGTAAATGGGTAAGCTCTAATTCCATATTCTCGTATTTGGGACACTGCATTAGTCAAAACTGTTTTCCCATCTGGACCTAAAATAATCAAGGTTGGGATACCCTGAACTCGGAAGTAGCGAGATAAGTAATTTTTAGCGTTGTCTCCAAATGGAAAAGCCAGCCATGGCATGCTTGCATAATATTCTTTGAAGTCTTTCTCCTTTGTGTCACTCGAGAGAAACACAATCTCAAAGGCCTCCCCTTTCTTCAAAAGTTCATTACATATCTCCACAAGCTGTGGAGTGAAATTTCTACACGGACCACACCAGTGGGCTGAAAAATGTAGACCCACAGTTTTTCCCACGAGCTCCGCTACCGGAACCTATTGGAAAAAAACCCAAATTGAAAATGAAACCATCATGAAATAAAATCTGTGCATCTATTTTTCCTACACCCTTACAACATCCAATGATTGCATGAAACTCAATCACCCAATTCAACGCATGTATTGATTAGACTTGCACACTCTATTCTCTAGCTTTTCAAGTTCAATAGCCCAATTCAATAATGCTTTCATACCCACATTCTCATAAAGAACCCAAATTCAGACTTGATGGCAGAGAAAAACACAAGCGAAAAAGGGAAAACACCCACCTTTCTTCCTCCATGGCCAAGGACAAAATATCGTTCATCAGACAGCAAAAGAGAATCCACAGTCTGTGCAGCCCTTATGGCCTCCTCTTTTTCCCTCAACTCAGCAAATCTCTCTGCGGTGAATGGATATCCCTCAACCCCATATTCTTCAATTATCTCCACACCTTCAGTCGTTATAACTCTGCCCTCTCTGTCCAGAAAAACAAGGCACGGAATGGCATCGACCTGAAAGGTCTGATTAAGCTTCTTCCTTGTATACCATCTGAGAATGGCAGGGCAAGCCATGGCATGGTATGGTGGTATTCCTTGAATCACTACTCATCAAGATCCGTAGAAACGAAGAGTATCTCGAAGTCCCCCTTCTCCGATAACTTTGTATAGATTTCGAACAAAACGGGGGGTGAAACCCTTGCATGGAGGACACCAAAGTGCATAAAAGTACAGACCCACATGTTTCCCTTCCAGTTCTTCAACTTTCACCTGTAGATTACATTGGATTCAATACAAAAATGCAAATTTGCAGCGAAATAAATGATATCAGAGACTATATAAGTATAACAATCATACCTTGCTTAATGGTATGAAGGATTAACAAGCTGTAATTTATAGAGATGAATTTCAACCTTACCCTCGATTTGCAAACCAAGAAATCTGGCTATTGCAACGAAATCGAACGTCAAAACCTGTAAATTGAGGTGAATCCGCCCAAATTCAATGAGTCCAACCTCCAAACCAGGGGAATCGGGCCTTTGCAATGTAAATCTAGGGCGAATCCCACCTTCTCAATTTTATCCGCTTTAATTTTGAGGGCTAAAATATAATAATTATTTAATTTTTAAATAAATTTTGGGCTAAGTTGTTAACTATAGAAAAAATGGGTGCAATATAAAAAATTCGCCTCCTCAAATTATAAAACCCCTTAAATTTCACCTTTGGGCTAAAATTTGCCCCTAAAATTTTCCATGGTTTGTAGTAGTAATTTTCTACTGAATTTTAGCACATTTTAACGAAGCTATTTTGAGTTGGTTCCACTTGTGTTGGGTCCTAAAAACATTACAATTTCTATTAACAAAGCTATTTTTAGTTGGTTAACTAGCTCACTGGTTTCATAATTTTTGTTTTTTAGAATATTAATTTTTTGTTAATGTTTAGAACGTGTTAGCAAGGGTATTTTCGAGTGATTCCACTTGTATTGGATACCTAAGACATAATAATTAATAATTTTTTCCACCCCATCTCATTTTAATTTTATTTTTTTTGGCATTTGGAAAGTTAACTCGAGAAACAAAAATCATGTAGCAATTTTCTTTCGAGATCTTCCTTTCCGAGATTCACTACAAATTCATGATATATATATATATATATATATATATCCTATGAATTCTCTGAGTCCACCTTGGTTGAGATGAGGCTTGGTTAGGTCATAATTTATCTCTTACATTTATTTCTCCTTGAATTTTGATTTATACAATCAGTCTATATTTCCTTTCCGCAATTTACTTTATGCATAGATTTATTTCCTTCTTGCAAGAGTAATCTAGGACTTTCCTTCGGTGTATAAAAAAATATATTTCCTTTAATGAAATTTCCTTTCCATCAATATAGATTAGATTTTCTTAGTTATCATTATGCTTTAAATTTTTGCAAATACAATAGATTTCCTTTCTTCCATTTACTTTCCAACAAAAGTATAATAGGTTTTATTATTGTTATTTACCTTTTGCAACTTAGGATTGACGACCTAACTAGATCTTTTCTTATTTTAAGTTGATTCATTTCCTTCTTTCACTTGCATCAAAGGGATTCAGACTAGGAAGAGGAATGTGTCTACTGCACATACAGTATTTACCCCTCTTAAATTTGTATGGACCTCGGGTTGATAATTTAAGTTGGTAGCCTTCGGAGTTTCAACATTCTTGTTACAATAATTGGGATAATTATGATGCTTGCAAAAGTTTGGAAATCAATCCAGTGTGTGTATGAGGATGAAGAGAAGAGAAGGAAACATATTCTTTCCATAGATATAAAATCAATATGGTGTGTGTATGAGAGGAAAGAATACCATTGGGTGCTTGCTGAGTTTGGAAACTGGTCCAATATGTGTGAATTAAAGAGTAATTCAAAGATAAGTATTATCATTTCATTGATTTTTAGTACTTTTCAAATCAAGAACATTGATGGATATTCTGATTTATGATAGATTGTTTATGAGCTAACTTGACTTTCTATGATAGGAAGCAAAATGAAATTACAAGGTTCATATAATGAATAAGTTGTTAATAAGGTACAATTTATATTTTTCAGTTTCCTTATAATGAAACTCATGGATATTTGTGTGCTATCAAGTAGAAAAAAAACGTAATTTCCAATTTTGGGTGGATGGAATTTGCTACAAGGTGAATAACAACAGCTTGAATATATGATAGCGCACAATGATATGCTAATAAAATATTTTAGGAACAAGGTCATTGAGGGACATTAGTACCTAATGGTGTCTACTAATTTCCATGAAGTATGTTATGACGGGTATGATAAATGTTAAGGTAGGGGTATGCCTTGGTTACGAGACTCTTCTAATGTGAGGAAGCATTGCCAAGGAATGGGTCACCCAAGAGACTGATAAGTAGAGAAAGGGACACTAGAACTTGCACTACAAGGAATAGACCCTCTAGAGGAGGTTAGAAAGGAGGCTTTAGTGTTATAAAATTGGCCAAAATTGTCAAAAATAAATTTCCTACAACATTTGTTTATAGTTACGGAGGTTTTGGTGGATCTTTTAGCGAAATTTAACCACAATAAAAAAAACTGGGCGCCCGGAGGTTATTATGGATGTTTTTTTCATCAGTGCGCTACTAAGGTGTCAACGCATCAGTGCATGTCATCTAGAAGGTGGCTCGGGGCGGTCGAAGGTGCATGCACCGGGCCGTCAAGGTCTAAAACTACACTGGGTGCAATGTTGGTGATACAAAGCACGGGGTCGTTCTAATTGGTCTTGGGATTTGTGCGGTGGCCATAGGTTGTCTCAATGCACTAGTACATAGACTTATAGAAATGCACCAGTGTGAAGTATCAGACAAACAAACCGACTGTTCTAATTCATATTGGTATTTGTGCAGTGCCCATAGGTTGTACAAATGCACCAGTGCGTAGTCTCACATAAATGTTCCGGTGTACAGTATCGCACAAATGCACCAAGATTTATAATTGGTATTGGTGTTTGTGCGGTGCCCATAGGTCGTATAAATGCACCAGTGTGTAGTCTCACATAAACGCACCTGTGTGTAGTATCGCACAAATGCACCAAGATTTATAATTGGTATTGGTATTTGTGTGGTTCCCATAGGTCATAGAAACGCACCGGTGTACAGTAACTGACATGCACTGGTGTTCGTTTTGTATTTATTAGAAACATCGACCCATGACAGTGCAATTATTGTGATTTTTTAAAATTCATTACTCATCAAAATTTGACACATCTTATAACAGTATTCATATTAATTAAATTTTTATTAATGCATTTGAATTTGATGTTTGGATTAATTTGTTATATCATATCATAATTATTGTGATTTTTTAAAATTCATTATTCATCAAAAGACGACACATATCTTATAACAGTATTCATATCAATTAAATTTTGATTAGTGCATTTGAATGTGATGTTTGGATTAATTTGTTATATCATATCATCAAATTTCACATCTCTTCATTATAATATTTAATCATCCATAAATTTAATCAGTGGTGTTACATTTCACAACGAAAATGGAGAACGCAATAGAATAAATTAAAAAATATATATATATATATATATATATATATATATATATATATATAAGACAATCTTTGTCATACAAAATGGGATAGTTATTGATATCCCTTTATCTTTCAATTGGGACACTATGTCCATTAGTTAAAAAAAAAATTTGATTTCACAGACAAATATTTCAAAAAATACAACGCCTTGCTTTGATATCCAAACATAATGATCATCATTCTTCACTTGAATTGTTGTCACTACTAGAGCTATTTCCAATACTTGGGTTATTTTCAAGAATGTTTTGTTCGCAATGTCGATTGTTTTCTTCTTCTTCACCTTCCATCTACAAACATACAAATAATCTGTAATGAGTGTATATACATTGGTGAGAATAATGGAAATTACAATATTAAATAATATACATCAATGTAAATTGAAAAGAAATGATGTACCATAGTGACAATTGACTCATGAACTATACGCATTCTTTCAAAACCATGTAGTATGTTATCTTTCAAGATTTCATCTGTTGGCACAGTTCCATACTCTGTTTCCTTCAAGTTTTATACCCCATAATATATTTAATATAAAAGATTTTTTTGTTCTATTAATTATAGATGGAGCTAAGTAAAACAAGATTGATAGATGCTTACAAATTCCATAATTAATTTCTGATATGCCAACATATAGTCACAACGCATACTTAACCCAATGTCAATCAATTCGTTTGATTGTTCTTCTTTGTATGTTAGCACCTGTTTGAAGACATTCAATGATGATTTTTGTAAAACAACTTAAAATATACAAAAAATAAATCTAGTTAAGTTGTTATAAGGAAGTAACAATTACTCAAAAACTTAGATAACAACCCTTTTCTTCCTTGTCATCTTGTTTTATGTGCTGAATGGGTTCCATTTTCTTTTCTTTTCCACAAGAAAATACTTGAAAATTCATATTTAATGCTAAATTGTCTATTTATTTTACCTAATGATCGAAAAATTCAATGATTACATATTACATTTGAAGCACTTTGTTGTTGAGATGGCTCCTTCTGTGATGCAATTTTGTCCATTTCTTTGACCATCCCCTTGTACACCTTTTTGGACATTCCTACTGGCATATTTATGATATCAGCTCATTCATATTTTGATATTTTCATAATCTTCCTGAAAATGTAACATGACAATAAACTATTTAATTTTTATATTGATATATGAAAAGTAAATATAACAAAAGTGATATTTATAAATAATTCTAGACAAAAATTTAAAGGAATATTACTTTTTCATTCCTTCTTTTTTGTTGTTGTATGTTTTTCTATTAAAAGTCTGACATGTCTCATTGACCAATTCTCTAGAAACTCTTCCTGTAGTTTAGATAAAATTTGGTTATTGGAATCATTGGATTGATTTTTATATTGTAAGTGGAAAAAATGTCTATACATTCATTCCACTAGATCCCTCAAAATTTTGTAAAAGTTTTTCCCCCTTTCGTTAACCTCCAACACCACTCCAGATGAGCTAAGGAGCAATTCATTTTCATTTTCATGTTCTATTTTTTTTTCTTTTCTTAGAACAACATTCCTTTTCTGAGTTGTTGGTCCTTGTAGAAAATTAAATAGATGTGAATTAATAGATTATTTGACACATGTTATCTAATAATTTTAAGTATATTATTAATGAAAATTAAAGGAAAAAAAAACTCATATTGGATCGACATTATTTTTTCATTCACTTGATTCATCCTTTTGCAATTTTTCCATCAAGATTTTACGCTCTTCTGGTCCTAGATTAGAAATAATTTTATCGAGCTTTGTCATTTTGTGGCTCTGCATGATACACAGTAAACAATACATATTATTTAAACTTACATATAGTTCAAAAAAAATATTTTTTGTAAATAATTTACAAAGAACTTGCCTTTTTTTATTTTCTTGATGTGTTATCATTATTTTTGTTACTTGATCTCTTGTCAGCCATTTATTTATCAATATGAAACTTGTACCATATCATTCATTAATATATTTTATAAATAAATTGTCAACTTTTCAGGTTAAAAAAAATATATCAAGAAATCGGTGCATCATTCATGGTGTGCGCACTGACGTAGGTCCGTGGTCTTATAACGCACTACCCAAACAGTATAATACACCGTACAATGCTCTCTATCAACAAGGAGCACTAGTGTGTTACATGTTAACCACCGCACTAATTAACACAGACAAAATAATAAAAAACATCTAGTGTTTTTTTTGGTAGCATAGACGCCTCGCGCAAACAAGGGACGACCATACGGTGCTCTATGTTAACTAGGAGACCCAGTGTGGTGCATTATATGTTACATGGTGCACCAATTAACACAATAATTTCTTTTTTTTTTTGAAACAACACGTGCACGGTGCGCCATAATGAAATAGCGTACTGGTGCCCTATTTTACATATGGCACACTGATTAAAAAAAAATGTTTTTAAATTTTTATCACACAGTACTTGCACAATGTGCTGGGATAATCCAGCACGCCAGTGCGCTACATTACGTCAGGCACACCAATTAAAAAAATTATGTTTTTTTTTAAAATTCACGCAAAGGTTGACATGGATTGGGATCCGACTGTGAAAGTCGTCCCATGGGTTGGATGTCATAGGCCTATATATAGCACTACAAACACTATAAATCTAATATTAAAAGCCCTAATTATGAAATCATAGAGACATGGAGAAGAAATGGTAGAAACAAAAAGGAATGAAGGGTTTAGGGTAAAAATGGATTGAAAATGAAAAACAAATTTAATTTTTTTTCTTATTGCATAAAAAAATTGCAGAAAAAGTAAAAAAATAAAATAAAATTTAATCACGAGATCATTTGAAATTCTATGCTACAGGGTTTGAATCACCAAAGGTTTGGAATTATGATTGTCTAAATAATTTTGTTCGAACGTATTTCGCTGCTCCATAGTGCTCTCGTGCTCTCTTGCTCCAGGTATGTCTCTTGCAAATCTCTGGCTGAAAAGTTTTACAAAAATAGTGAAATAATGAAAGGTGTTTAGTATTTAAAGAACTGTTTTATGAAATTAGATTTTTGAAAATATTTTTCCACCCATTTTTCAATTTACCACTTTTTTTATTTCACTTAAAGAAAATAGAGTTGCACTTTTTTTTTGTGGTTATTCGTCATCGGTGCATCAGTTAATAGCACTGCACCAGTGTGTCTGTTGATAACATGGAACCGGTACGCAGTAACTAAAATGCCCCAGTTCAGTTATCTGTACATTAGCACCAATAACAAGAAGTCCATTTTTAAGGCACCGAAATTACTTTTAGGTGTGTACACCAAAATTTATTGTTGATTTTGCTCAAATGCAGGGAGAAAATATCATAATTATATCGAATGGACAATTGTTCAAAATCCATCTCGTTCCATAATATTTCTCATAGTCCATCGCAAAGTTCTCCCTATCCATTGCGAGACATAATATTTACTTCAGATTTTATTTATATTTTCATTATCTAATTGAATTTATGTTTTTTATCCATGTCAATCATGCACAGCTTGATTAAATTTATAATGTATGTAAATTTGCAGGTTCATGTAGATTCATAATCGAGTTCAGATGCACAAAATATTCAAACAGCTCCAAAACCTCGGAAGCTTTTATCAGGAGCATCATACCGCAAGGTGCATTTGGTAGATGAAAATGGACAACCGCTTCACCCTACCAATTGTAACAATATTTCATCGTCTAGCCACAATCGTGGGACAATGATGACAATAATTATAATTATTTGTTATATTGATTAATGTAATTATTTCAACGTCAAACCAATTAATCATGCAATATTTTCAACGTGCTTACTAATTGATATCATATATTTTGTACTAATCATGTTAATATATATATATATATATATATATATTTTTAATTTTTAGGATTCTAGTGATGATGAGTGACCTACCTACCATCTTCTGTTGCACCCCGTGACAATGTCAAATTGAGACAAGACTAAATTAAGAGAAAAACTAGGAGAGGAAAGATACCAAGAATGGTTTAATCAACCACAGATTCAATTCCCGCTACGTCCAAATTCACCAATTAGGAATGACTACATAAATATTAGCTATTCCCAAGCTGGAAATGGAGACAATCAAATAGAGGTTGGTATGGATGATTACTAAGGGATACGACTTCCATGCAGACAATGTTGTTAGATGTATTCCAAAACGATGATCAGCTAGGGGATGATGCTTATAGCTGACACCTTTTTTGAAAGCCTTAAATTTGCTTCCACAACCCCTCTCTTTGGACCTGGCGATCAATCAAAGTCTACCTAGTTGGGGACAATGGTGTTACTGTACAACTTGAAAGAAAATTTTGGCTTGTAGAATGCATGTTTCTCAGAAATTTTGAGGTAAGTTACCATAAATTCCTCCCTTATATAAATTTGAGAAATATAATTAGTACACAATGAACATCACAAATGGTCAATTTTATGAACATTAATAATTATATCGGCATTAATGTACATTTATTAATATTTTCCATGATCACCAACTATAGGTTATTCAAAGATAAGGTTATTCTAAGTGATAATGTCTTGCCCAGTAACTGCAAAGTGGAAAAGAAATTGTTGAAAATGTTTGGTGTTGATTACATATCATATCATGCATGTCCAAATGATTGTATTATATATATATATGAGAATATACAGAAAAAGAGATATGTCTAAAATGTGGGCATGATAGGTATGATAAATAAAAAAAGAAGGGTAAATCATGTACTGGTCCTCCTTTTAAGATATTGAGGCACATGCCTATAATCCCAAGGATTCAAAGGCTCTTTCGTTGTAAGGAATTAGCTATGTTGCAGGGATGGAGTGCCTCACACAAAAGTGATTTGGGAGTTATGTGAATCCCAACTAATTCAATAGCCATGAAGCATATATAGGACACATGGCCCAAAAAATTCAAGGATGAAGTATGAAGTCTACAAATTAGCATATCCATGGATGGTGTCAACCCATATTCCCTCCAGAACACCAACTATTTTGTTTGGCTTGTAGTAGTAATCAATAAAAATATCACCCCATGGTTTTCCGTGAAGAATGAACATCTTATGTTGGCTCTCATAGTCCCTAGTAGAAGACAAGTGAAGAATATGGATGTCTAGTTACAACCACTGGTAGATAAATTGAAGCAATTATGGGATGGGATAAATGTATACGATGTATCAAGACCCATTGCAGTAGAGAGGAGTTTTACGTTGTATGGCATATGTGCTTACACGACACATGATTATCCAGGCTCAGGAGTTTTCTCTAGTAAATTACATGTTTAATTTATTTATTTTTTTATATACATAACAATATTCTTTCACATATTAGTTATTTAATTCGTTGTAATTGTTCTGATCTTCATGATATTATTTAACGTGCCATGCATATTAATTGTATACAATAATCTCGCAGGTCTTGTAACAAAAGGGTATTTTGGATGTAAATGTTGTGGACCTTCTCTGAAAGCTAGATGGTCCAAGGACCTATGAAAGCTAGTGTATGATTGCTCCAGGGTATTCCTCCCAGAAGAACACCCTTACAGAAGAGCAGCACCCTCTTTAAATGGTAAACGAGAGAGAACCCAAAGGCCTCCAATAACGACACCAGCTGAATGGCTTAGAGAATATGAGAGAGAGAAGGAGAAGGAGTTCATAGAAATTTTTGATTCAAGTTGGGAGCCTATGTTCGATGACCCAGAATTCTTCGACACCTATGTTGAGAAATTTCCCATTGGGATGAAAAGGAAATATATCTTTTATAACCTCCCATATTGGGAGCATCTTAAGATTACCCACTTATTAGATCCCACACATATATTTAAAAATGTTTCATCTTCTTTATGGAGGAATATATCATCGAAACAAAGCGACACATTGGCTGTTAGAAAAGATATTATTACTTAAAAAACTAAAAATAAACATTGGCCAATATGATTAGAAAGAACAGGATCAGAGGCATGCGCTAGTCCCTCTAATTCATGGCATTTCAAAGAAGGTGATGTCCCATGGATTTTAAAAAAAGATGATATTTCTTTGGCAAAGGAAGTTATAGTGGGTGTGAGGGTGCCATCTTCATACGGGTCTTAACTATGGCGTTGCTTCACCGTGGATGGCCATCTGTTGGGGTTGAAATCACATGACCATTTGAATCTTCTAAGAGTACGTATAATTTCAAAAGAATGATTTGATTACATTTTTTTATATTAATAAATTTTATCCCATGCAAGGATCATAAAACATAACTAATTTTGTATATTATTGCACGTGTTTTTAACTTTGCAGTTTCATTATCCTTTGTTTGTGTGTGGGTGTGTGAAACATGAATTCCCTCAAGACTTAGGATGTCTCATATCTAAATTATCTGCATTTGTACGTTGGATCACGTCAAAGGAGATTCTTGTGGCTAGCATTCCATGGTGGCGTCAAGAGATATTTGAGATTGTTTGTATGTTTGAGAAGGAACTGTCAAAGAGTTTCATGGACTTGAAGGTTCATCTTCTAATCCACCTAAGAGATGAGGTTGAATTAGTTGGGGTGGTTTCTTGTCATTGGATGTTCTTCTTAGAGAGGTACATGAAGAAATTGAAAGGTTTTAGTCGACAAAGGAAAAAACCCGAGGGGTCTAAGGCAGAGGGGTACATATCGTATGAGTCTTTCTATTATGCTAGTGAGTACATCAAGCAGATCGACAATAGACCAGGTGTGGTGATTTCGGACGATGAAAGGGATGAAGACAAAAGAGAAGGGGAGTTGATCCAAATGAGTGGAAAAAAGTGTTTGATAAAGAGTAAGAGACTCATAATTTTTCAAATTTACACGAAGTAAATATTCATGTTGAACTTCGATATAATGTATATTTTGATCTCTATGTACTATATAATGTCAGTTTGATTTCATCAGCGAATGCAGAAATTGAAGAAATCAATAAATTTGTTATTTACAATTATGAAGTGACACAACCATGGGTCGCATTGTACAAACAAAAGAGGATGAAACGAGATAGTGACAAGAAATAATTTAGACGGTTGAATGGTAGAAGTGTGCCTTATCCCGATCATTTAAAAGAAAATATGCCAAAAATATGCCCCAACAGTTGGGTTGTTGACCAAGTCAGAGATAAATACGGTGCAACCGGTCATTACCCGCGTGCTGAAGAGGATGTGCTAAACATAGGGATTGGATGCACCAACTCGATAAAAATGTATTTAATTTATATGTACATTTTAAACTTAATAATGCACCTTTCAAATGTAATTACATCTATGTTTCATATTTTAACTGTTGGGTTATTATAAGACACATAACACTATGATTTTTTAACTTTTTTATAATAGTTGCATTTGTTCCCATCTATGTGTGCATATGGACACCATTTTCACACAGAAAATGGCAATGCTGGAAACATCACACAAAACTGTGGAGTGGAAGTCGAGTTCGATCAATCTAGTCAATCTAGCCACCGTGATCAAAACCTAGTATGAGGGATGTTAGGATACGTCAGAAAGATACAAGATATCATTAAAGTGGATTTCTCTTCTTTCTAAATTGTTATTTTTAGGTGCAAGTGGTGGGACACCTTTGAACGGAATAATGTAAAGGAAGATCGCGATAGTAGGCTGATATGTATCAACTCTAGAAAGATGTGGGATGAAGTTAAGGAACATTATGTTTTCCCCAAACACTGCAAGTGGGTGTTTTTTTACCCAAATGTGTTGGATAGGGATTGGTGGTTTGTATTGAGACATGACCCTAGATCAAAACATATTTTTGAGAACAATAGTGTTACCATGCCATGCGAGCTGGAAGATAATGAGGGTGATCATGAGAACCGAGAGAGATATGGTACATGTGTTATTTCATCAATATTTATACTTTTTAAGATGGGTTTTATGAAACATTATATAAATATGTATTTTGAATTAATTGGTAATTTTCATTGTGTTAATGTTAAAACCAATATTTCACTTGATAAGTTGCAATTATGTTGATCTAAAAAACAATGGCGTACTGTATAAGTTCTTTTTTTTGTATGAAAGGTCATAATAAAATAATGATAATTCTAAAGTACATGAATTTATTTGCATGATTTCCTAAACTTTATTATGTTACAAAAATTCATATTATTCTAGATTTATTATTTTACAACTATTTAAAATTTTACAAATTTACAAATTTTAATAAAATCACTTCATATTAATAAAATTAAAATTTTCACATTAATACAATTAAAATTTTACAAATATTTTACATACAATTACAACTAAAATTACAATTACAATTACAATTTTACAATTTCACATACAATTACAATTACAATTTTAGAATTTTACATACAATTACAATTACACTTACAATCATTTCACAATAATACAATTACAATTTTACAAATATTTTACATACAACTAGAATTAGAATTAGAATTAGAATTAGAATTTTACAATTTTACATATATACCATTACAATTACAATTTTAGAATTTTACATACAATTAGAATTAGAATTACAATTTTACAATATCATGATCATTTAATATTAAATTAATTAATAAACATCATGATCATGATAACCATCGTACAAACATCATATTCGACTTAAAAACACATTCAAATTCGCTAACATCATTATTATCATGATCATCTAACAAAACACTATTAGCATTGTATAACATCATCACAACACAAACATCAAATATACATCTCATGCTAAATAACTCCTATCACATACACATCTATTTTCAAGCTGCACATTAAATGAACATATCTAACATGACCTAACAATCTAGACATCATGATGATCACCAACATGTAAATTAAGTACAACTGCAACATGAATATAAAATACATGGACCATATATATATATATATATATATGTATATATATATATATATATATATATATTGTCAAAAATATACAACTGTGGTATAAATGTCATATATCAGCTGGTGGTACATCATCAATAGCAGTACTAGTCGAGGCCTGCTCAGTCAATGGTGCAGCCTCGACAAGCTCAAATACATGCTGATCATCACATGCCTGCTGATCTGGTATTGGTACCTCATGATAATCAAGATCAATTGTCAGCTGATCATCGTGATGAATCAACATGGTCGATGGTCTAGCCTGCTCATGATCATGAGTATTGTTGGATGCTGCAGGTTGCTGACTTGACGTGGCCGATGGCTCAACCGGCTCTCCTGATGATTGCCGGTTGATGCTAGTGGAGGTTGCTCATATTTTGTAGCGCGAGGTGAACGATGATCACTCCCCTGATCGCGATCATCAAATGATGTGTCGATTCTCGCAGACTGTCGATCACGTGCTACGTCTTAACCACACCTACAATGTCCAAGGGCCCTCCTCAACTGTGTAACTAAGGTCGTAGCTCCTACAAAATGTCGCATCAGGTTGTGCATGTCACACGGCATGCCTTTGTACATATGTACCAGCCTACCATCGGCTTGTATGTCTCTCATAGTAGCCGGCCTAACTCCCGCCTCAACAAACAATACACAGAGTTGGTCGCCCAACTCCATCCTCAATCTACTATCAAGCCTACTGCGCCTAGAAAAAGGCAGTACCGGTGCACTAATGATTGTATTGGTGAACTAATGATTATACGGGTACAATTACAATCATTTCACAATAATACAATTAAAATTTTACAAATATTTTACGTACAATTAGAATTAGAATTAGAATTAGAATTAGAATTACAATTTCACGTACAATTACAATTACAGTTTTATAATTTTACATATAATTACAATTACAATTTTAAAATTTTGCATAAAATTTACAATTACAATTACAATTTTACAATTTTACATATATACCATTACAATTACAATTTTAGAATTTTACATACAATTAGAATTAGAATTATAATTTTACAATATCATGATCATTTAATATTAAATTAATTATTAAACATCACGATCATGATAATCATCGTACATACATCATATTCGACTAAAAACACATTCAAACTCGCTAACATCATCGTGATCATGATCATCTAAAAAAACACAATTAGCATTGTATAACATCATCACAAGACAAACATCAAATATACATATCATGCTAAATAATTGCTATCACATACACATCTATTTGCAAGCTGCACATTAAATGAACATATCTAACATGACCTAACAATATAGACATCATGCTGATCACCAACATGTAAATTAAGTACAACTGCAACATGAACATAAAATGCATATATATATATATATAATGTCAAAAATATACAATTGTAATATAAATGTCATATATCAGTTGGTGGTACATCATTAATAGTAGTACTAGTCGAGGTCTGCTCAGCCAATGGTGCAGCCTAGACAAGCTCAGATACATGATGATCATCAGATGTCTGTTGATCTGGTATTGGTTCCTCATGCTAATCAAGATCAACTGTTAGATAATCATCATGATGACTCAACATGGTCGATGGTGTAGCCTACTCATGATCATGAGTATTGTTGGATGTTGCAGGTTGCTGACTTGACGTGTCCGATGGCCCAACCATCTCTCCTGATGACTACTATGTTGGAAATACTGAGAGGGGGGGTAAATCAGTATTTATTTCAATTAGAGCATTAGTTAATCTTCAATTATTATTAGTGTTTGTACAATGATAGCAGCAAACAAGAGGAACACAAATGCACACATTTTTTAAGGTGGAAACCCACTCCGGGACAAAAACCACCTAATGCTTTTCTAATAATTCTTTTCAACTCCAATTGAAAATAATGCTCCAACTTCCTAGAATCTAGAAAAGCATTCTTCTCCAGCTCCCATTGGATGGACGTTCCAATGCCTGAGATTCTTCAGTAGTCACTGAACGGATGCCCCAACACCCAATGAGCTACAAATCACCCTAGCACCACCCTAGCACCCTATAGAAGAATAAAAGAAGAATGGACTCCCGTACCAGGGAAAATGGTCCACTTTACAATGATATAGAATGATGTAGAAGAAGAAGATATACTAGACCATAACCCCAACTTTGACACAACCACCTAATGATGATCCTGGACCTCCCAACACTGCCTCTTCAACCCTTGGCAGATAGATACTAGTACAATTTGTACAATAATGTATTTACAATGACTAAGTACAATGATACCTTTACAATGATTGTATGCAGTGCTGCCCACTTGAAGAATTCATATGATGAACTTCTTGATGCTGTTCTGCACCTTGGTTGCTGCTTTTGTCATGCTACGCTCTGCTGCACCTTGTTTTGTTTTTCTGTCGTAGAAATTCTGGTCCTTTGCAATCCTTGACAACACATGATCTAACTTTTTCTTGCCTTCTAGGAGCTTGATATTGAATCTAGTGTATCTATGTTATTTCGGATCCTCAATATCTGATTTTTGGTCCTGTAGTAGTCCTCTAAGTCTTCTTTCCAATGCCACAGGTTTGACCCAATTTGGATTCTTCAAGAGAGAGTTATACTCAATTTCTCACACTGCCCTAATTATGGACTGTTTCAGCAGAGCGCACTTGTATGGCATGCCACGTGTCACTGTTTCTTCATTTGCCTCTGAAATTGATAGAGCGAAAACTAAAGCCTGTGAAATATCTATGATTTTTTACAAAATTCCAATCCGATACTCAGAGAGAGAGTTATGATGATTTTACCAAGGTCACTTCTTTGAGATGAATTTTGGGAGCCTGCAAAAACCCTTACTTCCACAGATCATATCTCCAAAAATATTGTGCAACTTCATCTGAAATTTTTACTGAAACTTCCTCAAGCTTTTTGCTTCACCTCATAAAAATTTCAGCTTCTGAGCCCTTGTAGAAAAAAATTTAGAGTGAACATGCCACGATGACCTGTTTCAGATGGCCAAATCCCATGCATAAGGAAGAAATTCAGATCACAATTTATATGAATGCTTAAGTTGAGAGGGGCTTCAACAAGTGAACGTGGGAGGGATCTTAGGAGCTTAAAAAATATTAATTATGACATTTCAATGACCCATTCCCCAACCCATGGGGTTTTAGCCCACTAACTGGGGGTACAAACTTCAAACATGAATATCTCTCAAACCGTGAAGAATTACATGGCGTGCCATATATCAACGGAAACATCTCGACAAGTGGAAACCATGAAAATCATTATTGACCCAGAATATATTAATTTGGTAGGTCAAAATTCCCATGAAATATTGGGTTAGCCCCTGGTGCTGCTTGGGTTGACATCAATGACAACCGCTGATCAACAATCTCCCCCTTTGGCATTGATGGCAACACAAGTACTCCCCCTGGGATCATGACACCTCTTCCTACAACATTCTCTCCCCCTTTGACATCAATGGAAAAGGGTAACTCCCCTTTAAAAACAACCATCTATGTGCAGACAGTATACCCACTTCCTCATGTTTGACACACAATGATCCTGTGAGACACAGTACATGCACTCCCCTTTATATTACGAAAAGGAAAATCTAATGAGAACTTGGGAGAATCCCAAGCTTCTGGCAAAGATATTCCAATGCTGGTGAATATTTAATATGTGATTCCTTTGGTGCAGCTTGGAATCTTGCTACTTGTCCAACTGCTTGCATAACATTTGGTCGAGAGGCTGTTACATATAGAAGACTACTAATCATAGATATGTACAACCTTTGATCCACATCTTTAGATGAGTCGTCAATGCTCAATTTGCAACCAAGTAAAGACATCTCTAAATCACTTTGCATCTTTGTAGCAAAATTCTTACTTAGTCGATCATCATTGCTACCAATTATTGTATCATCCTCTTTAGCTATTAGACATGCTTTAGTTGCTTCACCTAGAACATATATGTCATTTGGAGCTCGACTTGCTGTAGCCACAATTTCACCACACATGCCTTTCCTGATTTCACATTTCATAGAGTTGAATAGTATTGTGTGTCCTTGATCACACATTTGTCCAACACTGAGTAGATTGTGATTCATGTTTTCAACCAATAGAACATTCTTGGCTAGAACATCTTTGCTTCTGAGAGTGACAGTTCCTAATCCTATAACATTTGAAGATCCATCATTTCCAAAGGACACAGTTCCATCCTTATTCTCTTTTAGAGATACAAATTTATTTCTATCTCTAGTCATATGAGTTGAGAAACCGCTATCAACATACCACACATCTTTGTTCTTTTCAGCCTTGAGAGCGAGAGTGCAATTATCATTCTTCTTCTTCTTCCATGCTTGTTCATTCTGTGGCTTCAAAGATTCTTCTGGAGGATTTTCAAGTCTGCAGTCTTTGGCTATGTGTCCAAAGTTTTGACATTTGTAACATTCAATATTATTTCTTAAATGTTCAAATCTATTGATATTTCGCTGAGCACTGGGAGGTTCATATTTGACAGATCTCCTAAAATTGTATTCGTTCCTAGGGTACGTGCAACATTCTACAGCTTTATGACCAAATTTTCCACATGAATAACAGTAGCCATAAAAAATATGTTGGTACCTAGATGGAAATTTTCATTGAGGAATTGTCTTCCAAGGTTGTTCTTGTGAATCTTGTCCAATGAAGTCTACATGCATGTCAGATCTCATAGGTTCATTGTATTTTGTTGTAGAAGGTCCTACTTCTTCTTCTTTGTAACCGATGCCAGTTTTGTCATTGTAAGATCGTTGATTGTTGATGAGTTCTTCCAATTCCCTTGAGCTGTTGGCATAGTTTTGAATAGTTTTTCCTTTATTCACTTCCTCACGCAACGAGACTACTTCTGCTTCTAATTATTCCCTTTCTTGGTTGCTTTCTTCCAACTTCTTTTGAAGTGAATCTTCAATGCATTTGTGTTCTTCAACTTCAATTTTGAGACCTTGAACTTGTTCTTCAAGAGTTTTGGAACAAATCTTCTTTGCCTTGAGATCTTTTATAAGCTTGATTGCTTCCTCATAAAATTTGTCTATGGTCCATCCTTCTTCTTTGTTGTTTGATACCTCTTGCTTATTGTGCTTGGCCATAAACAATACTCTCTCATTGGCTTCTTCTTCACTATCATTGTCTTCATCGAATGGTGAGCTATCTTCTTTAGAGAGAAAGTTCCCTTTCGATCCTTGCTTGTTGAATTTCTTAAAGCCTTTCTTTCTTTTTGAGTTGCCATTACTTTTTTTTTGGACATTTTGCTGCAAAATGCCCAACCTCATTACAGCTGAAACATATCAATGGAAGTTTACCTTTGAATTTTCCCTTACCAATTTGTAGTTTTCTCGTGAAGTAAGCATATTCTTCATCTAAAAGACCTTCTTCATCATCTCCCTTTTCTTCACACTTGCAGGTGCATGTATTTTCAATTGAAGGTTTTTTATCCTTATTGGTTTTCTTAGATGCAACGAACATAGTTTCTAGATGCGAAGTACCCTCTTCTTCATCAAGTCTCATTTCATATGCTATGAGAACTCCATGTAATTCCTCTTTGCTGAGTTTGTCCAGATTTGCACTGTATTCTAAGATCGATACCTTTGGGTTGAATCTCCCTGGTAACGTTCTAAGAATCTTCCGTATAATAGTCTTCTCATCAACTGGCTCTCCCAATCCTTCCAGAGTATTGGTTATTTCATCAACGTATTGGAAGTATGCAGCAATGTTGCAATCTTCTTTCATTCTGAGTTGCTCAAAATTTTCTCTATAGATTTGAAGCTTTGCTTCTTTGACATTTGAGTCACCTGCATATATATTCTCAAGCTTGTCCCATACATTTTTGGCGGTTTTACAACCCAACACCTTATGATAAGCAAATTCAATAAGTCCACTGATAATAATATTCTTTTCTTTTGCATCATTTACCAAATTCTTCTTACCTTGTTCATTCGCGGTTGATGTAAATCCATTTTGAACAGTGTCCCATACTTCATAACCTTGTGCCAAGAGATAGAACTCCATTCTTCCTTTCCAAAGTGCATAATTATTTTCATTGAATAGAGGTACACCATTCTTGGTATGCTCCATGACCTCCTTCCAGCTGTTAAATTGCTATTGAAGGAACCAAGCTCTGATACCAATTGTTGGAAATACTGAGAGGGGGGGGGGGGGGTGAATCAATATTTCTTTCAATTAGAGCATTAGTTAATCTTCAATTATTATCAGTGTTTGTACAATGATAGCAGCAAACAAGAGGAACACAAATGCACACAGTTTTTAAGGTGGAAACCCACTCCGGGACAAAAACCACCTAATGCTTTTCTAATAATTATTTTCAACTCCAATTGAAAATAAAGCTCCAACTTCCTAGAATCTAGAAAAGCATTATTCTCCAACTCCCACTGGATGGATGCTCCAATGCCTGAGATTCTTCAGTAGTCACTGAATGGATTCCCCAACACCCAATGAGCTACAACTCACCCTAGCACCACCCTACCACCCTATAGAAGAATAAAAGAAGAATGGACTCCCGTACCAGGGAAAATGGTCCACTTTACAATGATATAGAATGATGTAGAAGAAGAAGATATGCTAGACCATAACCCCAACTTTGACACAACCACCTAATGATGATCTTAGACCTCCCAACACTACCTCTTCAACCCTTGGCAGATAGACACTAGTACAATTTGTACAATAATGTATTTACAATGACTAAGTACAATGATACCTTTACAATGATTGTATGCAGTGCTGCCCACTTGAAGACTTCATATGATGAACTTCTTGATGTTGTTATGCACCTTGGTTGCTGCTCTTGTCATGCTACCCTCTGCTGCACCTTGTTTTGATTTTCTGCCGTAGAAAGTCTGGTCCTTTGCAATCCTTGACAACAAATGATCTAGCTTTTTCTTTCCTTCTAGGAGCTTGATATTGAATTTGGTGTATCTATGTTATTTCAGATCCTAAATATCTGATTTTAAGTCTTATAGTAGTCCTCTGAGTCTTCTTTCTAATGCCACAAGTGTGACCCAATTTGGATTCTTCAAGAGAGAGTTATACCCAATTTCTCACACTGCCCTAATTATGTACTGTTTCAGCAGACCGCACTTGTATGGCGTGCCACGTGTCACTGTTTCTTCATTTGCCTCTGAAATTGATAGAGAGAAAACTAAAGCCTATGTAATATCTGTGAATTTTTACAAAATTCCAATCTGATACTTAGAGAGAGAGTTATGATGATTTTACCAAGGTCACTTCTTTGAGATGAATTTCAGGAGCCTGCAAAAACCCTTAATTCCACAGATCATATCTCCAAAAATATTGCGCAACTTGATATAAAATTTTTACTACAATTTCCTTGTGAATTTTGCTTCACCTCATAAAAATTTCAGCTTCTGAGCCTTCATAGAAAAAAATTTAGAGCGAACATGCCACGATGACCTATTTCAGATGGCCAAATCCCATGCATAAGGAGAAAATGAAGATCACAATTTATATGAATGCTTAAGTTGAGAGGGGCTTCAACAAGTGAACGTGGGAGGGATCTTAGGAGCTTAAAAAATATTAATTATGAATTTTCAATGACCCATGCCCCAACCCCATGGGGTTTTAGCCCACTAACTGGGGGTACAAACTTCAAACATGAATATCTCTCAAACCGTGAAGAATTACATGGCGTGCCATATATCAACAGAAACATATCGACAAGTAGAAACCATAAAAATCATTATTGACCCAGAATATATTAATTTGGTAGGTCAAAATTCCCATGAAATATTGGGTTAGCCCCTGGTGCTCCTTGGGTTGACATCAATGACAACCACTGATCAACAATCTCCCCCATTGGCATTGATGGCAACACAAGTACTCCCCCTAGGATCATGACACCTCTTCCTAAAACATTCTCTCCCCCTTTGACATCAATGGTAAAGGGTAACTCCCTCTAAAACACAACCATCTTGCGGACCTATACACACTTCCACTCACGTTGACACACAACTGTCCTACAGACCTGTACACACTTCCACTCCCCCGTTATATTCTGAAAAGGGAAAATCTAATGAGAACTTGGGAGAATCCCAAGCTTTTGGAAAAGATATTCCAATGCTGGTGAATATTTAATATGTAATTCCTTTGGTGCTGCTTGGAATCTTGCTACTTGCCCAACTGCTTGCATAACATTTGGTCGGGAGGCTGTTACATATAGAAGAATACTAATCATAGATCTATACAACCTTTGATCCACATCCTTAGATGAGTTGTCAATGCTCAATTTGCAACCAAGTAAAGACATCTCTAAATCACTTTACACCTTTGTAGCAAAATTCTTACTTAGTTGATCATCATTGCTACCAATTATTGTATCATCCTCTTTAGCTATTAGACATGCTTTAGTTGCTTCATCTATAACATATATGTCATTTGGAGCTCAACTTGCTGTAGCCACAATTTCACCACACACGCCTTTCCTGATTTCACATTTCGTAGAGTTGAATAGTATTGTGTGTCCTTGATCACACATTTGTCCAACACTGAGCAGATTGTGATTCATGTTTTCAACCAATAGAACATTCTTGGCTAGAACATCTTTGCTTCCAAGAGTGACAGTACCTAATCCTATAACATGTGAAGATCCATCATTTCCAAAGGAAACGGTTCCATCCTTCTTCTCTTTTAGAGATACAAATTTATTTCTATCTTCAGTCATATGCGTTGAGCAACCGCTATCAACATACCACACATCTTTGTTCTTTTCAGCCTTGAGAGTGAGAGCGGAATTATCATTCTTCTTCTTCTTCCATGTTCGTTCATTTTGTGGCTTCGAAGATTCTTCTGGAGGATTTTCAAGTCTGTAGTCTTTGGCTATGTGTCCAAAGTTTCAACATTTGTTACATTCAATATTATTTCTTAAATGTTCAAATATATTGATATTTCGTTGAGCCCTGGGAGGTTCATATTTGACAGATCTTCTGGAATTGTATTCGTTCCTAGGGTACGTGCGACATTCTACAACTTTATGACCAAATTTTCCACATGAATAACAATAGCCATAAAAAATATGTTGGTACCTGGATGGAAATTTTTGTCGAGGAATTGTCTTCCAAGGTTGTTCTTGCGAATCTTGTCCAATGACGCCTAGATGCATGTCATATCTCATAGGTTCATTGTATTTTGTTGTAGAAGGTCCTACTTCTTCTTCTTTGTAACCGATGCCAGTTTTGTTGTTGTAAGATCGTTGATTGTTGATGAGTTCTTCCAATGCCGTTGAGCTGTTGGCATAGTTTTGGATAGTTTTTCCTCTCTTCACTTCCTCGCGCAGTGAGACTACTTCAGCTTCTAATTCTTCCCTTTCTTGGTTGCTTTCTTCCAACATCATTTGAAGTGACTCTTCAATTCATTTGTGTTCTTCAACTTCTATTTTGAGACCTTGAACTTGTTCTTCAAGAGTTTTGGAACGGATCTTCTCTGCCTTGAGATCTTTTATAAGCTTGATTGCTTCCTCATAAAATTCGTCTATGGTCCATCCTTCTTCTTTATTGTTTGATAACTCTTTCTTATTGTGCTTGGGTTTATTGTGCTTGGCCATAAACAATACTCTCTTATTGGCTTCTTCTTCGCTATCATTGTCTTCATCAGATGGTGAGCTATCTTCTTTAGAGAGAAAGTTCCTTTTCAATCCTTGCTTGTTGAATTTCTTAAAGCCTTTCTTTCTTTTTGAGTTGCCATTACTTTTGTTTGGACATTTTGCTGCAAAATTCCCAACCTCATTATAGCTGAAACATATCAATGGAAGTTTACCTTTGAATTGTCCCTTACCAATTTGTAGTTTTCTCGTGAAGTAAGCATATTCTTCATCTGAAAGACCTTCTTCATCATCTCCTTTTTCTTCACACTTGCAGGTGCATGTATTTTCAATTGAAGGTTGTTTATCCTTATTGGTTTTCTTAGATGCAACGAATGCAGTTTCTAGATGCGAAGTACCCTCTTCTTCATCAAGTCTCATTTCATATGCTATGAGAACTCCATGTAATTCCTCTTTGCTGAGTTTGTCTAGATTTGCATTGTATTCTAAGACCGATACCTTTGGGTTGAATCTCCCTGGTAACGTTCTAAGAATCTTCCGTATAATAGTCTTCTCGTCAACTGGCTCTCCCAATCCTTCCAGAGTATTGGTTATTTCATCAACGTATTGAAAGTATGTAGCAATGTTGCAATCTTCTTTCATTCTGAGTTGCTCAAATTTTTCTCTATAGATTTGAAGCTTTGCTTCTTTGACATTTGAGTCACCTGCATATATATTCTCAAGCTTGTCCCATACATTTTTGGCGGTTTTACAACCCAACACCTTATGATAATCAGATTCAATAAGTCCACTGATAATAATATTCTTTGCTTTTGCATAATTTACCAAATTCTTCTTACCTTGTTCATCCGTGGTTGATGTAAATCCATTTTGAACAGTGTCCCATACTTCGTAACCTTGCGCCAAGAGATAGACCTCCATTCTTCCTTTCCAAAGTGCATAATTATTTTCATTTAATAGAGGTACACCATTCTTGGTATGCTCCATGACCTCCTTCCAGCTGTTAAACTGCTATTGAAGGAACCAAGCTCTGAAACCAATTGTTGGAAATACTGAGAGGGGGGGGTGAATCAGTATTCCTTTCAATTAGAGCATTAGTTAATCTTCAATTATTATCAGTGTTTGTACAATGATAGCAAAAAACAAGAGGAACACAAATGCACACAGTTTTTAAGGTGGAAACCCACTCCAGGACAAAAACCACCTAATGCTTTTCTAATAATTCTTTAATATTCAACTCCAATTGAAAATAAAGCTCCAACTTCCTAGAATCTAGAAAAGCATTCTTCTCCAGCTCCCACCAGATGGATGCTCCAACGCCCGAGATTCTTCAGTAGTCAACTGAATGGATGCCCCAACACCCAATGAGCTACAACTCACCCTAGCACCACCCTACCACCCTATAGAAGAATAAAAGAAGAATGGACTCCCCTACCAGGGAAAATGGTCCACTTTACAATGATATAGAATGATGTAGAAGAAGAAGATATACTATACCATAACCCCAACTTTGACACAACCACCTAATGATGATTCTAGACCTCCCAACACTGCCTCTTCAACCCTTGGCAGATAGATACTAGTACAATTTGTACAATAATGTATTTACAATGACTAAGTACAATGATACCTTTACAATGATTGTATGCAGTGCTGCCCACTTGAAGACTTCATATGATGAAATTCTTGCTGCTGTTATGCACCTTGGTTGTTGCTCTTGTCATGCTACCCTCTGCTGCACCTTGTTTTGATTTTCTGCCATAGAAATTCTGGTCCTTTGCAATCCTTGACAACACATGATCTAGCTTTTTCTTTCCTTCTAGGAGCTTGATATTGAATCTGGTGTATCTATGTTATTTTAGATCCTCAATATCTTATTTTCAGTCTTGTAGTAGTCCTCTGAGTCTTCTTTCTAATGCCACAGGTCTGCCCAATTTGGATTCTTCACGAGAGAGTTATACCCAATTTCTCACACTCTCCTAATTATGGACTGTTTCAGCAGATTGCACTTGTACGGCGTGCCACGTGTCACTGTTTCTTCATTTGCCTCTGAAATTGATAGAGAGAAAACTAAAGCATGTGCAATATCTATGAATTTTTACAAAATTCCAATCTGATACTCAGAGAGATAGTTATGACGATTTTACCAAGGTCACTTCTTTGAGATGAATTTCAGGAGCCTGCAAAAACCATTACTTCCACAGATCATATCTACAAAAATATTGTGCAACTTGATCTGAAATTTTTACTGCAATTTCCTCATGATTTTTTCTTCACCTCATAAAAATTTCAGCTTCTGAGCCTTCGTAGAAAAAAATTTAGAGCGAACATTCCACGATGACCTATTTCAGATGGCCAAATCCCATGCATAAGGAGGAAATGAAGATCACAATTTATATGAATGCTTAAGTTGAGAGGGGCTTCAACAAGTGAACGTGGGAGGGATCTTAGGAGCTTAAAAAATATTAATTATGACTTTTCAATGACACATGCCCCAAACCCATGGGGTTTTAGCCCACTAATTGGGGGTACAAACTTCAAACATGAATATCTCTCAAACCGTGAAGAATCACATGGCATGCCATATATCAACAGAAACATCTCGATAAGTAGAAACCATAAAAAGAATTATTGACCCAGAATATATTAATTTGGTAGGTCAAAATTCCCATGAAATATTGGGTTAGCCCCTGGTGCTGCTTGGGTTGACATCAATGACAACCACTGATCAACAATATCCCCCATTGGCATTGATGGCAACACAAGTACTCCCCCTTGGATCATGACACCTCTTCCTACAACATTCTCTCCCCCTTTGACATCAATGGTAAAGGGTAACTCCCCCTGAAACACAACCATCCTGCGGACCTATACACACTTCCACTCACGCTGACACACAACCGTCCTGCAGACCTGTACACACTTCCACTCCCCCTTTATATTCTGAAAAGGGAAAATATAATGAGAACTTGGGAGAATCCAAAGCTTCTGGAAAAGATATTCCAATGCTGGTGAATATTTAATATGTAATTCCTTTGGTGCTGCTTGGAATCTTGCTACTTGTCCAACTGCTTGCATAACATTTGGTCGGGAGGCTGTTACATATAGAAGACTACTAATCATAGATTTGTACAACCTTTGATCCTCATCCTTAGATGAGTCGTCAATGCTCAATTTGCAACGAAGTAAAGACATCTCTAAATCACTTTGCACCTTTGTAGAAAAATTCTTACTTAGTCGATCATCATTGCTACCAATTATTGTATCATCCTCTTTAGCTATTAGACATGCTTTAGTTGCTTCATCTATAAATATATGTCGTTTGGAGCTCAACTTGCTGTAGCCACAATTTCACCACACACGCCTTTCCTGATTTCACATTTCGTAGAGTTGAATAGTATTGTGTGTCCTTGATCACACATTTGTCCAACACTGAGAAAATTGTGATTCATGTTTTCAACCAATAGAACATTCTTGGCTAGAACATCTTTGCTTCCGAGAGTGACATTACCTGATCCTATAACATTTGAAGATCCATCATTTCCAAGGGACACGGTTCCATCCTTCTTCTCTTTCAGAGATACAAATTTATTTCTATCTTCAGTCATATGTGTTGAGCAACCACTATCAACATACCACACATCTTTGTTCTTTTCAGCCTTGAGAGCAAGAGCGGAATTATCATTCTTCTTCTTCTTCCATGTTCGTTCATTCTGTGGCTTCAAAGATTCTTCTGGAGGATTTTCAAGTCTGCAGTCTTTGGCTATGTGTCCAAAGTTTCGACATTTGTAACATTCAATATTATTTCTTAAATGTTCAAATCTATTGATATTTCGTTGAGCCCTGGGAGGTTCATATTTGACACATCTTCTGGAATTGTATTCGTTCCTAGGGTACGTGTGACATTCTACAGCTTTATGACCAAATTTTCCACATGAATAACAGTAGCCATAAAAAATATGTTGGTACCTGGATGGAAATTTTCGTCGAGGAATTGTCTTCCAAGGTTGTTCTTGAAAATCTTGTCCAATGAAGCCTACATGCATGTCATATCTCATAGGTTTATTGTATTTTGTTGTAGAAGGTCCTACTTCTTCTTCTTTGTAACTGATGCTAGTTTTTTCGTTGTAAGATCGTTGATTGTTGATGAGTTCTTCCAATGCCCTTGAGCTGTTGGCATAGTTTTGGATTTCTTCACTTCCTCACACAGCGAGACTACTTCAGCTTTTAATTCTTCCCTTTCTTGGTTGCTTTCTTCCAACTTCTTTTGAAGTGAATCTTCAATGCATTTGTGTTCTTCAACTTCTATTTTGAGACCTTGAACTTGTTCTTCAAGAGTTTTGGAACGGATATTCTCTGCCTTGAGATCTTTTATAAGCTTGATTGCTTCCTCATAAAATTCGTCTATGGTCCATCCTTATTCTTTGTTGTTTGATACCTCTTGCTTATTGTGCTTGGGTTTATTGTGCTTGGCCATAAACAATACTCTCTCATTGGCTTCTTCTTCACTATCATTTTCTTCATCGGATGATGAGCTATCTTCTTTAGAGAGAAAGTTCCTTTTGGATCCTTGCTTGTTGAATTTCTTAAAGCCTTTCTTTCTTTTTGAGTTGCCATTACTTTTGTTTGGAAATTTTGCTGCAAAATGCCCAACCTCATTACAGCTGAAACATATCAATGGAAGTTTACCTTTGAATTGTCCCTTACCAATTTGTATTTTTTCTCGTGAAGTAAGAATATTCTTCATCTAAAATACCTTCTTCATCATCTCCCTTTTCTTCACACTTGCAGGTGCATGTATTTTCAATTGAAGGTTGTTTATCCTTATTGGTTTTCTTAGATGCAACGGATGCAGTTTCTAGATGCGAAGTACCCTCTTCTTCATCAAGTCTCATTTCATATGCTATGATAACTCCATGTAATTCCTCTTTGCTGAGTTTGTCCAGATTTGCACTGTATTCTAAGACCGATACCTTTGGGTTGAATCTCCTTGGTAACGTTCTAAGAATCTTCCGTATAATAGTCTTCTCGTCAACTGGCTCTCCCAATCCTTCCAGAGTATTGGTTATTTCATCAACGTATTGGAAGTATGCAACAATGTTGCAATCTTTTTTCATTCTGAGTTGCTCAAATTTTGCTCTATAGATTTGAAGCTTTGCTTCTTTGACATTTGAGTCACCTGCATATATATTCTCAAGCTTGTCCCATACATTTTTGGTGGTTTTACAACCCAACACCTTATGATAAGCAGATTCAACAAGTCCACTGATAATAATATTCTTTGCTTTTGCATCATTTACCAAATTCTTCTTACCTTGTTCATCCGCAGTTGATGTAAATCCATTTTGAACAATGTCTCATACTTCATAACCTTGCACCAAGAGATAGACCTCCATTCTTCCTTTCCAAAGTGCATAATTATTTTCATTGAATAGAGGTGTTGTAGAGGTAAATCCCCTCTGCAGACAGAGGCGATCCCTACTAGCCTAGATCGGGTCTAGCAACAATTATAATACGCAATGGTGCAAGTTCCTAATTGCAAAAAACCAACTTGCGAAGGAGGCTTACCTTGAATCCAAGGCTGTCATTTGTAGAGGAGGTAGCGCTCCCGTTCCTTTGTTCCGGCAGATCACAATCCTTCACGCTCGTCGCGATCGAACACCTGCACACGCAAAAAACACGACAAACACAAGCGTAAAATCCAATATATATATAATTATGCATCAGTCAGAGAAGACGCAACTCATGATCATAATGAACAACACAAGTGGAACCATAACCAATAGTCGCTTATCATTAATTCATACAAAGGAAAATACAACCTGGCTCTGATGCTAAATTCTCCTTCGGTGGGTCACCAGTGGAATACATCTCGGTAAAGCTTGTCGAGAATGGGGACAAGCCTCTCTCTTCGATCGTCAATCTCCTTGCTATTGATTTGGCTCTATGATAACTATTACAACATTCTTTAGGCTCTTGAAGGCTCTTGGAGATTAGCTTGCAAAGGAAAATGGCAAGCTTATATAGATGGTGGAAGGGGAGTTGGGATCCCCACAATCATGGGATTGGCCCTATCCTCAAGGAAGCTTCCATGAGAGGTGGAAAACCACTTCCCCTACATGGAGATCTGGAGCAAACCTCCCAACTCAAATTAGAGACCAGTTTAGGAATTGGTTGGAATGAATCTTCCGCCATTTATTTTTAAAAAACACTCCTTATTAAGCCTGGTGTGGGTGCGACTCTGGGACAGAGCGCCAATTGGTGTGCCCTCTTTGGAGGATTTCCTCCATTGGCGAGAGTACTGAACTTGCTAGCCACGCCAATGCAAAAAAGGCTATTTTTAGGGTTTTTCACAAGGAATTGTCTTTAGGGGAATGAAAGTACATGTTCAGGGGAATGCCATGAAAGTATTTTCAATTTATGTCACTGCTCACAGGTCACGAAATAAGCCCTCCAATGTGCGGGACGGGGGATTGCAGGGACGGTGACAAATTTCTTTGTAACAGATGCCCCCTAAAGCATGAGGCTCGAAAGAGAGAGAGGGGTGAAATGCTTTACGAGAACGTGTCCAACTGAAAACACCGCCATCAGAAAACATGCATAGAGAAGTACAACTGATATCTCAAATACATGATATACGTGGTATGGGCACAACCATCCATAACAAAGTATACAATAATCAAGATCCAAGGTATGGGTGCAGCCATCCAGTGAGGATCGATAAATAGACTCAGGTATGGTCGCAGTCATCCAATCAGTGAGTCATGTAACTAATCATAATAATCCACAAAATCATAGCCTAGATTCTAACAGAAAAAATCCAGGGTCTTGCACTCCATCTCGACCCGAACAGAGTACAAGTTCAAGCATGTGAATAAGTGAGCTGAAGTCGAACATGCAAGAACATTGTCTGATTACCAGCTAGTGATGAAAGCTATTAACAGATTCGAGAGGTACCACCATTAATGCCAATGGTCCTCAAGGTACTACAGGTACAATCTACGGCATGTGAACAATGAGCTGGCGTCGAACACCCATAGAATCACTCGATCGGAGGCCAATGATGAAAACCTCACGTCGAATGCGAAGAACCTGCCATTGAGGCATGCATGTTCCAAGGCACCAGAAGGGAATCTCTAGATCAGCTTCCCGGATAATGAGCTGAAGTCGACAGGAAGTGACCTTGATCGAAGGTGGGCCATAGTGTTTCCCACATCATCGACGCGAGACAGAGGAACATAATGTCTTTGTGAATTAGGATCATATGAGAATCAGAGGAAGGTTGGGATTTTGCAGAGGTCAACTTCTCTTGAACATATGGTGGCACGACAGTGAGTTTGGCAGTATCTGACATCAATAGATCAAAGGTCATGATGACGAGACAAAGAGCAGATGAGAGGTCAAAAGGGATTTCCCAAACCCACGGAGGCAAGTGAAAACGAGATGAGATGTCCCCAACCTGACACGAATGCAGATAAGTGCCATGTTCAAGAGCGACATACTGCCAACACGACAATGATTTTGGTTCCATTTTTCCCCACCATTTCTAGCAAGTACCCCAATTATTTTTGATAACAAGCTCGAAGGGGATAGCATATGCTTATAATATAAGTCCATCCTTCGGACGAATCCATCCTAGTACATTTAACGAGCCCTAGGAAGGAGAAACTCGAATAACGTCATTAGGACTGAATCCAATGTCATCAGGGTTTAACGATTCTGACAAAGGAAGAACTCGGTGTCTTTTCATGTTTAGAGAGTTTGAAAAGACAGCAGAAAAGTAAACTCCAACGGTCCCTTTTCGTAAATAGTTCCTCAGATCCGAAAAGGTAGAAAAATAAATCTGAGAAAACCTCCTAGTTGCGATAGGCTAGAGTATTCATTTTTCGTAAATAATCTATCCCAGCCCGAAAAAGGGGTAAACGTATACTGGGTAGATGTCATTTCGCAGCCACTTTAACGAGATCAAAACAACAAAGGACTTGGCAATATTTTCATGTTTAGAGAGTCAGAAAAGAGCTGAAAGTTGACTCCTCCTGGAGGAACGAGTGGTATAAAGGGTAGCTACTGGTTCTGGTAATGGTGGAACTTATTTGAACAAGATAAGGTCAAGAGGCTAGCTAACAAAACCACTCATCGCAGCGGTTCCTCAGGAACGGGTAAAACAACCAAGTGAAGGCATATGATCGGTCAAACAGATAGTGACGATGGAGTGAGAAAACCAAGGCTCATCTGGAAAAAGTAGGCTGATAAAATGGAAATCAAAAGAGGTAAAATGGGGATGGTTTCATTTTTACACAAGCTTGAAATCAGGAAAACTTGCTTGAAGTTGGTTTCATTTTTACACAAGATTGAAACAAAGATAAACTATGCTTGAAACCGGTTTCATTTTTACACAAGATTGAAACAAAAATAAACTATGCTTGAAAAAAGTAAGCATGCCCCCAACATGGTGACTCAATTCGAGGTACATTCCCCCCAAGCTTCAGTCCATATGAAAGGCAGATGGAGTCAAGGTTCAAGTTACGAGATCAAGAGAAAGACTCAACTGGAATTTTACGAGATCTAAACAAAGACTCGAATTGAATAAGAAAGTGTTTCATTGTTTTAATGAGGTTGAAACATTAAAAGAACTATCCTCAGATAGGTTTGTTTCATTTTTTAAGGAGCTTGACACAAGAAAATGAACTCTGCTCCGATAACCTTGCTTCATTTTTTAAGGAGCTTGACACAAGAAAACGAACTGTGCTCCGACGACCTCATCATAATGAATATGAAGTCATGGATTCCAAGAGTTCCACACTGGATGGGAGAACAACATCTTGGAAATCAGGACCCAATGCCCCCAGCACACTATGCACGACGACATTATCATTGAGTACAGGCACGGGGTAGGTAGCCACATAGTTGACCTGCGGTGGGGAAAATACAATGGGTGGATAAAAACCAGGAAGGGATGATGGCGGGCCAGTTGCCACATCGAGACCAAAGAATGAAAGCTGATCAATGGTCACGATCTGTCCTTCATGTGGAAAACAGACCACACAAAAAAGGGAGGAGACAAGTGCTCCCATGGCATAGGTGTAATCACACCCCAAGAGCAGATTGAAATCCAAGGGGTCTGGAACAACCATTATGTCCATATGGACAGTTTTACCTCCCAAAGTAACAGGTAACCTTGGAAGGATCCCTAACGGTTGACTTGTTCTTCTATTAAATGCCAACAGATTCTGCGTAACAGGTGCAAGCGGCAACAAACTGAAAGCTTGCCAAGTAGTTGAGGATAAAATACTAACAGACGCACCTTCGTCTATAATGGTGCTAGGTACGACCAGACCAAAGGCCTGTACCGTTATATCGAAAGGCACATAAGACGGAAGGCGGTATCCTGCAAATCGACTCCAGTAAAAGGAAGCAACCAAACTACTCGGAGGGGCTACCATCGAACCAAGATGGACTTCCCTTGGTGTTACGATAGAAGAAGGAGCATCCTCCACGACCTCCATCTTGAAGGCCGGAGGAGTATCCTCCGGGACCTCCATTGCGGGAGGCGGAGGAGCAGCTTCTTGAGATATAAGGATAGGAGAATCTTTCTCCAAGTCTGAAGAATCTGAAGAAACAAGAAGAACCTGAGGGGTGTGAGATCCATTCTCAATGGAAAAGACCTGGTGCACCGTAGACGGGGCCAGCTCAACTGATCCCACGACCAATGGTTGGTCGGGAATGGATTCCTGAATTTAAATTTCCAGGGGAGCAGGATTGACCAAGGATGATTCTTGACCAATCGTAGGATCAGCTGGTGGAGGACTCAAAGAAAGCTGTTTATAACTAGCCGAGAGGCATGGTGTAGAAATAGTTGGGTTGTCCAAAACTCTCTTGGCTTCATCCATATACAGACAAAGGTGAATGGCATGGTGCCCTTCACACAACTTACAAGGATTGGTAATCTTACCCTGCTTCCTAGGAGACTTACCAGTAGCAGCCGAAGACGTGCCCCCAACTTGACTCCCAGAAGCCAAAGGCAACGACAGATGACCGCTGGACCATTCTTCAAGCACCTTGGGAATGCCAGGGCAGTCTCGAAGAAGATGGTCTCCCGTGCACAACATGCAAGGGAACTTGACTTTTCGTGGAGGGGTGGGAGTTTTATCAAGAGGAGCTGTTTCAGAAGCAGTAGCTGCACCCTTAGCCTCTCTCTTATCGGACTTCTTCTTCTTTGTCTTCTTCTTCTTCTTCTTCTTAGCCACCTGGTTACTTGAATCTAGACTTTCACCAGGTGACGTAGAAGAGGAGGACACATAAACAGGTGAAGAAGGGGAGAGGTCCACCTTGGAATCAACATGATGTTGTTCAGGCGGAGGAGATGGTTGAACAGAGATCGAGGCATTCGGGACCACAGAGGTTGAAAACAACCAAACAGGCAACCCATCAATCAACCCAAGAAGGGACAACGTTTCCATATAAGGAGCGCCAACATTTCCAAAAGGAGGAAAATGACCAGGATTCCCATTGGAGGGGATTCCTTGGTTGGTGAACTCCGGAAAAGTTGCCATCGAAACAACTTAAAACCGCACACGGGCTAAAAACCAAGGCACAAAATCAAACGGCCAACAAGCAAACTCTAAAAGGGCGTGTGATCACGGGTGATTTATTTTACCACATTGAAACTTAGAAACTTCACCGTTTCATGTTTTAAGAGTCGAGAAACGGATGAAAGGTGACTCTATCTCTTTTAGTTTTGAAACAAGCGTGAAAGGACAAGCGCTTGATGATCCTTTCAAATTTAAAGAGTCTCCACCAACAAAGAAGTTTACTTATGCACCATGAAGACACTTTATGATGGGTGACAAAGTAATGAGTAAATTAATTCATTATTTCATTTAAAAATTATGAAGTGGATAATGTTCTAAGTGAGTGGAAAATGACTCACCAAAATATTCACTTATTATTCCATTTGAGAAATTAGTTTTATGTGAGAATTGACCTCACAACTAATTTGCTATTTCTCATTAAGAGGTTGAGCTTTTTTGGCATGGTTAAGATCCTTGAAGCTGGATTTGCCATTTTTGCCTTGAGTAAGTTTTGAAGTCCTAGAATCATGGAGTTTGTCTTTCCTTAAAATGTCTTGAGATCCTACTATTGTGGATTGGGAAGTTATGGGGAAAAACTATATAAACTCATGATGTGAGCCTTTGTAAGGGAGAGAGGAGAAAGGATAGGAAACTTAGCCTTTGAAAGCCATAGTGCTTGGCTAATGCTCAGCCATGGAGCTGGAATGTATGAAAGCTTAATTTGAAGATGAAATATAAAGGATCTGCCTTCCAATTGAATCAGGTCCGGAGATGTAACCCCAGTGAGTTGGAGGGGTGAACTCCGTTATCAATTTGGTTGTCTTTCGCTTATGTGTTATGTGCTTCCTGATTATGTTTAATTCATGTTAATATGTGTATGCTCTAACATGCTCATTTGAACCTGTATAAGCCATAGTTGTTTAAAATATCTTAGTACCGTTCGCGTGATGGTTGGGTAGTACTCGACCCGTGATCGGATCAAGTGGTATCGGAGCAGGTGACTGCTTTGCAGGATGGGCAAAGGAACGAAGCATGCTGAAAGACTGCAAGAGTTGCAAGAGATAAACGAAAGCCTTCAAGCCGAAAATGCAGAATTGCGAAGATTATTGCTCGATAAGCAGGAGCTTCAAGAGATGCTACGAGCTAAAGAGGAGATATTGTCTAAATTGCAGAAAGTTGAGACGACGGAGGTTGCATGTCAAACCGAGGTATGTGATGTCACTTCAAGTTCTGTTCTCTCTCAATATGAAACTAATGTTGGCATGAAAATCCTCACGAAGATGGGGTATAGCGGAGGTGGACTTGGCATAAAGGGCCAAGGAATCACCCAACCATTGGAGGTTGTACCAAGACAACCATTTTCAGGTTTGGGTTATCGACAGGAAGAAGGAGAATGCTTGAAGGTAGCTGAAACAAAATTCATCCCTTCATCACCTGATTCCAAGAAAGGAATCAAGCCACCTAGTTTCCATCAATTTAAGGACAAGCCAAGAAGGTATGACAATCATTCAGATTCTACTTTTGCACATAAGAGAAGTGATTGTTTTCATAGATCTGCTAACTATGGTGTAGTTAAGCATCATACAAGGAAAGAGTGGGTTAAGAAGACAGATTTGCCCACAAGAAGGGAGACCAAGAAGAATGAGAACGTTCGAAATCCTCCTATCATGAAGACACGGTGGAATGGGAAACGGTCTAATTTCTGTAATTTCTACAAAATCAGTGGCCATTGGGAGAAGAAGTGCTGGAAGTTGCACCCCGAAATTCGCCAAGAGTCAAGCAAACATATGGCGAAAGAGCTCGTGAAGAAAGCTCCAGTCACCATTCAAAAAACACGCTTACAAGAAAAAAATGCTTGGTTCGAGTTTGGTAAGCATTTCAGGATGTTTCTGCAAGTTATATTTCTGATCTTCTGCAAAATTTCGAGTTTTATGGGGGCAGGTATTCGTCTTTTGATGGAAAATTCTCAAAATTCTTCTAACTCGGAATCAACAAATAATGGAACCATCGCGAAGAGATCGACAAGAGGAATCCAACGACGCTGGAATCACGTCAAACGGCCTCCAGATGGAAAAGTTATTGCGACCTGAAGTTAAAAAGAAAAAAAAAGGAGGCTGCTGATCGACCTCTAGCTGAATCGGTCAGTAACTTGGGGAATAACCTGTTGTCTAGTGCACTTCGTAATCCATTAAAGATCAGTTCCATCAAATGCTTTAAGACAAAAGCAATTTTGTGTCTATGAAATTGTCAACAACAACCAAAAGCTGCAATTACCGGCTTTTGATGCTCTTAACGGTAGCAAAGATGGGGTTGTAGACTATCGTAGTCTCTCCACGAGAGAGCTTCAGAACCTGTGCGAGGAACATGGAATACCTGCAACTAAAACAAATGCTTACATAGCAGATGCTCTTAGATTCACTCTCTAATGTCTTTTGTGCCCACGCATCAAAATGTGTCGATTTGGTCCACGCTTTTACAACTAGATCCTCGACATCTGCCACCATTGTGGCTGTAGTTGCAAGAGCTACGATTGCCAGTGGAGGAGAACCAAGTTCTTTGGTATATGTACATAGGTACAACAGTTGCACAGGCTCTAAAAACTGTTCTCAGGCATTTTGCTTTCTTCTGAAGAATCTATCGCTGTACATGATCACCGTTCAGTAAAACAGAAATGGGGAGCGGACATTTTCCACGTGAAGATTATGGTCATCAGCATAGTCAGGGAAGGAAATTCAGTTCCCACGATAAGTTTGGGCCGGTGGGGAATTCATGGATTGGTTTTCCGTGATAGAAGGAAATTGCCAGATTTTGTGCCACAGAATCGGCATTCTGGATAGATAATGAAAAGAAATGTGATCTCAGTATTTACGATGACTCCCTGGAAGAATGGATCGCAGATTGGTATTCGTTATCGGTGAGAGTGGTGTAAGCCGATTTTGTTAGTTTTCCTCCCATGATCAGCACGCAGAAAACTTCGTCGTTGTTGGGATCTCCCGCAGATTGTGGGGGCCATTTAACTAATTGTACACCACGCATCAGAAGGCAGCAACCGCCATGGCTAGAAGATAACTTCATGGTATCACACATATGAAGTGAAGTGAAATTCCACGCGCACGCAAAAACACCTAATTGGATTCGCTTCATATATGTGGTCCTGTTCATTTTTTATGTGCCATGTATTAAGCAATCGGGCGCTCAAATGACGTTGCATTGCTGGACTCCAATGGACAACTTGTCGCAATTCTCAGAAACATTGAAATTTACAAACATAACAAAGAGGAGCGGATCGCAAGAACATGGGGAACAACTGCTCCAGGATTGCCATATGTGGAGGAGGCAATTGTTCATGCAGGCAATTGGCTTATTGGAGGTGATCTAGAGTTTCTGGAGCGGATCACTTATAATGATGGTCTTGATCACTATAGGCTTTCTCCTAAGCAACTCCGTGATGAATTTGAAAAGCGCAAAGCAGATGCAGTGTTTGCTTTTTCAACTTCGAAATCCTATTCACAATGGACATGCCTTGCTAATGACAGACTCTCGCAAACGCTCACATTAATGGTGGTGCTGTTATTATCGATCATAACTTCAACTATGGCCTCTTATATGGATCCAACCACAAGGCGGGGCGATCCAATCGCAGGAGACATGTCCACCACGATAGCTTCTTGCCTCCTGAGATCGAGAATATGCCTCGGCCCTGGTGACGGGAACCGTTGTGGATGTCATGAAGGCCATGCACGCCCCTGTTTACTTCGAAACCTACGACATGCATTCCTCCATGGACAGAGTCCCCACAGAGGTCATCGAATCCACCAGACAGCGTGGTGGATGCAACAAATAGTAGATAGTCAAGAGGCGCTGGTCAAGTTATAGCCATCGTTGACTGGAGTTGGATATTTAGTAGACTGTTTGAGAGTTCACAGCTTCAGAATCCTTTTCATACAATTCATAAAATGGTCTATAATAGTTTTGAAAAGTTGTATTCTTCTATCATTATGGATCATCGTGATACCTGTTTTCATCGGACTTTTGTTTGATCTGCTGGTGGTAGTCCCATTGCGGGTTCCTGTGGATGAAAGTCCCGTGTTTCTTCTCTATCAGAGTGCATTACTTACAGCAGGAATGTCTAGTGCTTCAGGGTCACATCTGGCTCTCTCTGGCATCAATGTAAATAGTAGTCTTGAGTCAGTTACAAATGTCAGCAGGTGCCCTGACCAAGGAGCTGCTTCAAGGGAATATGAGCATTGGTATGCTTCACTCTGATGGCGGTTCAAATGTTACTAAAACTGGGGTATCTGTGGAAGTATTGACAGAAGCCTTGCTTGCTTCTTTGCGGGTTTCTGATGCTGCAACCCTTTCTATGGGTTGCATGGTCTTTTGCTTGTGAATTTTGCAACTGGCTGTATTGTTGAATATAATGATGTTCATCTTGAAGGCAGTGGTATAGGATTTAAGGAGGCAGACAAATCCAATTCGATGGAGTGGACCCAACGATCGTGGGTGAGTGCTTCATCTTTTGAATCATTTCTACAACGACCATTGCCATTTGCAAGCGCTGATAGTCTTTCATAATGCACATTTTTGTAATGGAGGATTTGCTTTTTGTTTTTTTTTCCAACATTAATGCATTTGGATGATATGGGGCATACATTTTGTAAAAGGGTGGAATTTTCATTTTTTCACCATTAGTGCTTCTTGTTATGCACCCATTATGCACTCATTATGGAGAGGGGATCTAAAACTTTAAATTTTTTCCTTTGAGCACATATTGGCCACATTAAATTACTTGCAGTTGCCATCATATTTTGGCATCAGAAACTTGGCATGTAAGTTGTCAAATGTCATGTAATAGGCCATAGTTGCCATCATGAAATTCATGATGTAAGGTTGATTATGAAGCATTGTAAAAGGCTTGTTTCAGCCACTCTTATGTGAGGGAGAGTGTGAGGCGTATTTTTACGCATTAAGCCTTGTTGGCTTCTTTGTAATCAGGTTGAATGAGGCAATTTTCCTAAAAGTCATTTTGGCATGTAAACTTGACCAATGAACTCTTGGCAAGTGTTGTAAACAGGTATGATCAGCTACAGGTTGCAGCTTTATGCAGATGTGGACTTTTGCATTCCGATTCTGAAGGACTGAGGTGAAGGGATCTTGGAGGGATGTTCCTTTTTCAGGCATTTGTGTTGCAACAGTTGCAGGTGTTGGCATTATCTTCCGATTCCGAAGAACAGTAGGTGAAGGAGTCATGATGGAATTTGCCTTTCAGAGACATTTGCATACAGTTGAGTTGATTGAAGCTGATACTTTTGGAGACCAAAAGTTTTCTTTTCGGGGAGGTTTGATCCAGGAGGATCTCCACCAACAAAGAAGTTTACTTATGCACCATGAAGACACTTTATGATGGGTGACAAAGTAATGAGTAAATTAATTCATTATTTCATTTTAAAAATTATGAAGTGGATAATGTTCTAAGTGAGTGGAAAATGACTCACCAAAATATTCACTTATTATTCCATTTGAGAAATTAGTTTTATGTGAGAATTGACCTCACAACTAATTTGCTATTTCTCATTAAGAGGTTGAGCTTTCTTGGCATGGTTAAGATCCTTGAAGTTGGATTTGCCATTTTTGCCTTGAGTAAGTTTTGAAGTCCTAGAATCATGGAGTTTGTCTTTCATTAAAATGTCTTGAGATCCTACTATTGTGGATTGGGGAGTTATGGGGAAAAACTATATAAACTCATGATGTGAGCCTTTGTGAGGAGAGAGGAGAAAGGATAGGAAACTTAGCCTTTGAAAGCCATAGTGCTTGGCTAATGCTCAGCCATGGAACTGGAATGTATGAAAGCTTAATTTGAAGATGAAATATAAAGGATCTGCCTTCCAATTGAAGCAGGTCCGGAGATGTAACCCCAGTGAGTTGGAGGGGTGAACTCCGTTATCAGTTTGGTTGTCTTTCGCTTATGTGTTATGTGCTTCCTGATTATGTTTAATTCATGTTAATATGTGTATGCTCTAACATGCTCATTTGAACCTGTATAAGCCATAGTTGTTTAAAATATCTTAGTACCGTTCGCGTGATGGTTGGGTAGTACTCGACCCGTGATCGGATCAGGTGAACTCCGGAAAAGTTGCCATCGAAACAACTTAAAACCGCACACGGGCTAAAAACCAAGGCACAAAATCAAACGGCCAACAAGCAAACTCTAAAAGGGCGTGTGATCACGGGTGATTTATTTTACCACATTGAAACTTAGAAACTTCACCGTTTCATGTTTTAAGAGTCGAGAAACGGATGAAAGGTGACTCTATCTCTTTTAGTTTTGAAACAAGCGTGAAAGGACAAGCGCTTGATGATCCTTTCAAATTTAAAGAGTCAGAAAAGATCAAAATGACTACTCTGGTAATCTAGGAAAAGGGTGTACCAAATAACCATGAACTACAATATACACCTTGGTTTCAAAATGAAAGAGAAATCAACCAAGGACTTAACGTACGTGCAGGCAATCTCCCCGAATGCTGTGTCCGGTGTATCACGAGTATAGGGCGGCAGACTCGGCTTCCTATGGATAAAGGATGGCAACCTAGTGGGGTCTCCCTTTATATATGCGATGGTACGTGGAGCACAAGTCCGTACTAGTGCTGTCTAAAGCCAAGAGGCGAACGACAACTACTAGGTTTAATGACGCCAGAACACGTCTCTAGCCTAGACCTCTAAATGTTTTGTTAATGTTTCAATGCTGCCTTAAGGTAAATTGAATAAATTTTAAGGTTGATCTTCAATTATGTCTCGGTTTCAAGGCCCTACCATATGTCATCTGACAATCTCCTATATGTAGCTATATGAGAAAAGAAATCTTTCAATTCGATGAATGCTATCTAGTTAATGGAAGAGCTTCAAACAATGATGCAACAAACAACAACACTGTAAACGAAAATTTTCCAAACTAGATGACTTTCACTATCTAAAAGTAATTTCAAACATTCAATGATGCGAATAATGTAATGTAATCTATGCAAAATCCTCCTTTCTTTTTCGAAAACTATGCAATTGTAATCTATGCACAATTTCCTTTTCTTTTTCAAATTATAAGGATGCACTCAATGCATTTTTCGATGAAATGAGAATCTACTTAATGCATGCTTTTAATAAAAGAGAATGCAATCAAAGCGATTTCTAGTTTTCAATCATTAAACAATGTAATCTAAGTTCAATGATGGATCTCAAAAAATACTTTTCAATGCAATGTGATCTAATGCATGAAAATAAAAATTTGAAAGGAAAACTAAAAGAACGCAAAACTCCTTAATGAAGGAAGAATGCAAAAGAGATGTAAACAAACACTAAGAATGCAATCGTTGTTTCAAACAATTTGTAACGAAATTCCTCAAAAGGCTACAAGACATATGAGGTCAAGCACGAAAAAGGACTTCCAAAGTATGAGTTCAAAACAAGGCATTCATTCCCTTTACATCAAGCAATCATGGAGAGAAGACATTTCAAACAATGAGCAATGTAATCTATGCTCATATAGTGAAAAGACCAGAAGGGAAAGACACACTGGTGAAGGATTTAGGGAAAAAATATCAATTTCCACACACCCTGAAATTGGCACGACTTCCTCACTGACAACTAGTGCCAATGGCACGGGTTTCTAACTGACAACAAGCGCCAACACCTGAAAATGAAAAAAAAAAGAATTTATCCCAACCTATACTAGACTCACCACTTCAAGCAGAATCTCAAAGACTCAAATGAACCATGTAATCTAGGCTCAAAGAGAGACAAAGAGGAATTCGAATGAAGAAGAAGCCAATCACTCAAATAACGCAATAAAACGATAGAAAACCACCAAACGAATGCAGAGAAGCAATCACAAAGTTGACTGAACAGATAAAAACCAAAAACTCCTAAGGGAGGCTCGACACACAATAACACCTAGATGCCCTAGGGCTAGAATGTAAAATCGATAGAAACGGGAAAACAACCAAAGGATGAAGGTCACAGTCAGTCAAAAACGGCTCCAGAACACTCAGGCAGTCGAAAAAATGAGACCAAAATCACAGATCAAGCTCAGAAAGCCTAGAACAGAGCAAAACCTATCACCTTACAGGATTGGCATGACTGTCAGGCGGAATCTAGCGCCAGAATAGGATTGGCGCGAGTAATACACTGGAAACATGCGCCAATTGGTGCGACTGTTAGGCTAAAAAGCGTGCCAGGCGAGTTTACTATGGAAAAATAAAAAAGAGCAATCCAAGAAACAAAACAGTGAGGGTAAAACTAAACAAAATCCAAACACACAGAAAGAGCCAGCCCAAAGAGCTGATCAAGCAAGCAGGGTCAAGAATTGACCAAAAAGACAAGACAATACTTCAAGTGTTCAGTTCATAAACTAGACCGGAGATTGACTGAAGCAGCATTCATCTACTTTCGCTAATGCAAAGCAAGAGCGTTTCGAAGGCTAGCTAGCTAACTTCAGGCTCCGTCTATAGTTTATAAAGCAAACAACAAGCTTCTCCCCAGTGGAGTCACCAATTTTTTGTAGAGGTAAATCCCCTCTGCGGACAGAGGCGATCCCTACTAGCCCAGATCGGGTCTAGCAACAATCGTAACACGCAATGATGCAAGTTCCTAATTGCAATAAACCAACTTGTGAAGGAGGCTTACCTTGAATCTAATGTTGTTGTTTGTAGAGGAGGTAGTGCTCCCGTTCCTTTGTTCCGGCAAATCACAATCCTTCACACTCGTCGCAATCGAACACCTGCACATGCAAGAAACATGACAAACACAAGCGTAAAATCCAATATATACAATTATTCATCAGTCAGAGAAGATGCAAGTCATGATCATAATGAACAACACGAGTGGAACCATAACCAATAGTCGCTTATCATTAATTCATACAAAGGAAAATACAACTTGGCTCTGACGCTGAATTCTCCTTCGGCGGGTCGCCAACAGAATACGTCTCGATAAAGCTTGTCAGGAATGGGGACAAGCCTCTCTCTTCGATCGTCAATCTCCTTGCTATTAATTTGGCTCTATGAGAACTATTGCAGCATTCTTTAAGCTCTTGAAGGCTCTTGGAGGTTAGCTTGCAAAGGAAAATGGCAAGCTTATATAGATGGTGGAAGGGGAGTTGGGATCCCTACAATCATGGGATTGGCCCTATCCTCAAGGAATCTTCCATGAGAGGTGGAAAACCACTTCCCCTACATGGAGATCCGGAGCCAACCTCCCAACTCAAATTAGAGATCAGTTTAGGAATTGGTTGGAATGAATCTTCCGCCATTTATTTTTAAAAAACACTCCTTATTAAGCCTGGCGCGGGTGCGACTCTGGGACAAAGTGCCAATTGGCGCGCCCTCTTTGGAGGATTTCCTCCATTGGCACGAGTACTGAACTGGCTAGCCGCGCCAATGCAAAAAAGGCTATTTTTAGGGTTTTTCACAAGGAATTGTCTTCAGGGGAATGAAAGTACATGTTCAGGGGAATGCCATGAAAGTATTTTCAAGTTATGTCACTGCTCACAGGTCACGAAATAAGCCCTCCAATGTGTGGGACGGTGGATTGCAGGGACGGTGACAAATTGCTGTGTAACAAGAGGTACACCATTCTTGGTATACTCCATGACCTCCTTCCAGCTGTTAAACTGCTATTGAAGGAACCAAGCTCTGACACCAATTGTTGGAAATACTGAGAGGGGGGGTGAATCAGTATTTCTTTCAATTAGAGCATTAGTTAATCTTCAATTATCATCACTGTTTGTACAATGATAGCAGCAAACAAGAGGAACACAAATTCACACAGTTTTTAAGGTGGAAACCCACTCCGGGACAAAAACCACCTAATGCTTTTCTAATAATTCTTTTCAACTCCAATTGAAAATAAAACTACAACTTCCTAGAATCTAGAAAAGCATTCTTCTCCAGCTCCCACTGGATGGACGCTCCAACACCTGAGATTCTTCAGTAGTCACTGAACGGATGCCCCAACACCCAATGAGCTACAACTCACCCTAGCACCACCCTACCACCCTATAGAAGAATAAAAAAAGAATGGACTCCCGTACCAGGGAAAATGGTCCACTTTACAATGATATAGAATGATGCAGAAGAAGAAGATATACTAGACCATAACCCCAACTTTGACACAACCACCCAATGATGATCCTAGACCTCCCAACACTGCCTCTTCAACCCTTTGCAGATAGACACTAGTACAATTTGTACAATAATGTATTTACAATGACTAAGTACAATGATACCTTTACAATGATTGTATGCAGTGCTGCCCACTTGAAGACTTCATATGATGAACTTCTTGATGCTGTTATGCACCTTGGTTGCTGCTCTTGTCATGCTACCCTCTTCTGCACCTTGTTTTTCTTTTCTGCCGTAGAAAGTCTGGTCCTTTGCAATCCTTGACAACACATGATCTAATTTTTTCTTGCCTTCTAGGAGCTCGATATTGAATCTGGTGTATCTATGTTATTTCAGATCATCAATATCTGATTTTCAGTCCTGTAGTATTTCTCTGAGTCTTCTTTCCAATGCCATAGGTCTGACCCAATTTTGATTCTTCAAGAGAGAGTTATACCCAATTTCTCACACTGCCCTAATAATGGACTATTTCAGTAGAGTGCCCTTGTACGGCATGCCACGTGTGACTGTTTTTTCATTTGCCTCTAAAATTGATAGAGAAAAAACTAAATCTTATGGAATATCTACCACTTTTTACAAAATTCCAATCTGATACTCAAAGAGAGAGTTATGATGATTTTACCAAGGTCACTTCTTTGAGATGAATTTCAGGAGCCTGCAAAAACCCTTACTTCCACAGATCATATCTCAAAACATATTGCGCAAATTGATCTAAAATTTTTACTGCAGCTTCCCCATGATTTTTTCTTCGCCTCATAAAAATTTCAGCTTTTGATCCTTCGTAGAAAAAAAATTAGAGCGAACATGCCACGATGACCTGTTTCAGATGGCCAAATCCCATGCATAAGGAGGAAATGAAGATCACAATTTATATGAATGCTTAAGTTGAGAGGGGCTTCAACAAGTGAACGTGGGAGAGATCTTAGGAGCTTAAAAAATATTAATTATGACTTTTCAATGACCCATGCCCCAACCCCATGGGTTTTTAGCCCACTAACTGGGGGTAAAAACTTCAAACATGAATATCTCTCAAACTGTGAAGAATTACATGGCGTGCCATATATCAAAGGAAACATCTCGACAAGTAGAAACCACAAAAAGAATTATTGACCTAGAATATATTAATTTTGTAGGTCAAAATTCCCATGCAATATTGGGTTTGCCCCTGGTGCTACTTGGGTTGACATCAATGACAACCGCTGATCAACATGCTAGTCGATGCTAGTGAAGGCTGCTCATATGGCGCGACACGAGGTCCCCTGATTGCGATCATCAGATGATGTGTCATTGATTGCAGACTTTCGATCACATGTTGCATCTCGACCACACCTATAACATGCAAGGGCCCTCCTCAACCGCGTAAATAAGATCGTAGCTCCTACGAAATGTTGCACCAGGTTTTACATGTTATGCGACATGCCTCTCCACATATGTACCATCCTACCATCGGCCTGTATGTCTCTCATAATAATGGGCCTGACTCTCGCCTCAAAAAATAATGCACAGAGTTGGTCGCCCAACTCCATCTTGAATCTACTATCAAGCTTATTGCGCCTAGCAAAAGGCGGTACGAGTGCACTAGCAGGAGCAGGTCTGTTCTCACCAGCCTCATGATCCTCGGCATCTGGCATATCCTGATCATCATCAGGATCCACACTTGGATCATTTGGTGGTGCTGGCATGTCCTCGCCATCAAAATACCCAATGCCTGCAAAATATATACAATTACACACCAATAATTAGACAATTTCATTACACAATTTAATAAAAACAAGTTAAAGAACATGTTAGAATAAATTTACATAAAACAGTAATATTACCTCTATCATCCAGTGGCTCATCATCTATGAAGAGGATGTTGGCACACCCTCGCCAATCCAAACCAGCATAAGGACAGGGGACCATAACGAAGGGATTCTCGTCAACACTGGCTAGCAACTCTAGTGCATCATGTGTATCCTTGCGGAAAACTCAGTCTCACCCCTCTTGGGTATCATCTTTCCCCACATGTGCATCTGTGCATCCAGCATCGGCCTACGAGGCTGCCGAAAAAAGGTAGGCCTCGTCTCTAGAAACCTCTCAAAAAATAAACAAAAAATATCTAAAGCAAAAGGGTAGTTAACCCTCCCTTCTACATGAGCAAGACATCTATCTAACATTGTACAGAACTGCTGCAAAAAAATGGCAGACCACCTGACAAGTCGTGGATCCTGTACTAAAGAATCAACATAATATAAAAGCAGGAAACCAATGCATTTCTCATCTTTGGTGTTATTTGAAATGGTCAAAATCAGAAGTGAGAGGCACCTCACCTCCTCACTACCAAATGCATCAATACGTAACTGACCTCTAGAGACATGAAAATATGAAGGAGAGAGTATATCCATGCTAACGTATCTTTGAGAGTACACCAACTGACTCCCTACTGCATAGCCAACTGGAACCTCTGGGAACGAGGGAAAATAAACCCCTCTCCTCGATAGCCCTGTAATGAAATAGATGTCCTCCTCAATGGGTGCGTACCACTAGTTAGGACCAACCCAGAAATCCTATAGGTGGGCATTCCACCTGTGTATAAGATGTCGCAAAAATAAAACATGGCCATTTAGGGAAGTAGCCTCCTCATAGAACTTGAGGAGGCCTACCTGCCTTAGGAGCCCCTGGGTAGCTGTTGTAATAGGGAGAGGGTACGCATCTCTCTCCCTCTCTCGTGCCTCCCACAGGCGAACCATGTTATACTGGTCCACCTATTGTTGCTGTTTTTCCCTCTCTTCTCTCCTTTCACGTCTCTTAATGATTGGCATATTAAATACAAATTTTCTATTAAATGAGACATGTATTTAGGAATATACATATATAATTTTTTTGAAAAAAACAAATAGTCGATGCACCACAAAAAATAGGCATGCACCGGTCACAGTGCATCTTTTTTTTTCGCGCACTGGAGGTGGTGCCCTAGAAAATTTGCAGTGCACCAAAGGTGGTGCACTTGCAAATTTTCATCACACCGCCCTCTTGGAATTGTTCTAAATTCAATGGTGTGGTGGTAAAATGGATCACACTGTTGAATATGGACCAGTGTCGGGAGGGTGGTGCATTGACAAAACTATACGCCCCGAGGCGTATAGTTTGGTCAGGGGACCGACCTCCTGACATCAGTACATAGTCAACGGTGTGGTATTTTACTAAGCCGCACTGTTGACCATGTAGAAATGTGGGAATGCAATGTGCTAACAAAATTACCTGCCCTGGGGCAGATATTTTAGTCAACGCACTGCATTGCCGCTATTCCACATGGTCAACGGTGCGGTTGGGTAACCGACTGCACCACACTTTTTTTAAATTTTAAAATATCACGATGCACCTTTTGGTACCGCCCTAGAATTGGTGCAGATACCGTTAGCATTGGTTGCGGTGTGACCTGTAAATTTATAGGTAGCACCGCGAATCGATGCGAGGCGAACAACTCGAGTGCACCGCGTGGGAATTTTTGTTTTTTAATGGTTAATTTTAAGCTAATTTACAATTATAATATGCTAAATGTCTTAATTATGGAAAAACAAGAAAAATATCTGTACATTTGGCCATCGAGGAGGCATATTGGCTGTATAATTTGCAAAACTAAATTTCCCCACCATTTTGCAAAATTCAAAATGGAGACTGGTGGGCAATGCACTGCAGTAGTGCATGCAATGGGTGCAATGGGAGCACCGATGTTAGGGCGCCTCAGAAAAGGATAAGTTGCACCGACGCTTGAGAGATCTGGAGCACTGAAAAGTGAAAAATGTGGTTTTTTGGCCATAATATTTTTTTATTTAACACTGTTCCAGTGCGCAAGGTTTTATAGGCGCACCGATGCAATTTCTTAAAAATGCACTGGGTGGTTTTAGTTTTGGCACGAGGTTTTAGGACGCACGGGTGTAGAATATTTGTAAAGCACCAGTGCACTACATTAATAAGGCTCAATGGGCGGGTTTGTATAGAGCGCACAGTGTCCTAGTGTGCCAATTTTTTTTGTGCGTCGGTGATTTCTCTTGCTGAATGCACTGGTGCGGTTTAGGATGATAAGCACACCGGATGATAAAAATCCGTAAAAACCTCCACCCGCCAACCTCCTCTAGTAACCTCCACTACAAATATATGTCTGGGGTATTTTTGTAAGGGGTTCCTAAAAAACATCCACTATAGGGTCTTTTCTTTGTAGTGTTGGAAGCTGATTAACTGCATGGAAGGGGGATTAGATCGCTTGAAGGATTATGAAGGAAAGAAGGGGGATGACAGAAAATGTTATTGGTTTTTAAAGGGTCACGAGCATGTATGATTGGAATCATAAGCACATTGGGGGTATTCCGAGAAGAAATGTGTCAGGAATTGTTTGTTGAAGGAGCAAGAAGTGCAAAGATAGCAATGCTGGATATTGGAGGCAGGAAGCACTGTAGAAAAAGGAAAGCTAGCAAGTTAAAATTAGTCGCAATGGAAGCACTTTGGATTCAATGAATTAATCTGAGATATGGCTGAGAAAATAAGGATGCAATTCCCATTTTTTTTTGTCTAATAAATATAAGTAAGAACTATATATATAAATCTCAGTTTTGTTTTTTTTATGCAAATAAGAACACTGGGGATGGTGTTTCCTTTAAGGGGGCGGGGTTTGTGACACCCATGGAACTATTCCCCCTAATTATTGTAATGTAATAATGTAATGTCCTAAAGTATGGGACCACAAATCCATGATATAATAAGGAAGAGGAAATATGAACCCAAGTGGCACTAGTTGGCACCTACCTTAAATTAAGTTTATGTTGTAAACAATGAGTAAAAGAAGAGGAAGATTCCAAGAAGAATATGAAGAGACACCTGGGAAAATGATAAAAAGGAGAATGCACAACAATATTGGGTTGGACCTCTTCTTAGTGGAGCTCATGAGAAAATCTATAATAAGTTATGAGATGAGGGAATGGGATTTCCCTGAGAGAAATTATCATGACTATAAGAGCAAAGGGAAATGGGATTGAGTGCTTATTATGGGTTGATAAACCACTCATGGGGTGCTTGACACAACTGATAAACCACTCAATGTTACAACTAGGGATGATAAAACACATGTGTAATGGGTGCTTGTTGTAGGCTAGTAAACCACTCTTAGAGTGCTTGAGATAGCTAATAAACCACTCTTACAAGGGATTTTGTTGTGCTTGGCTAGCTGATAAACCACCCATTGTCATAATTTCCATACTTTGTGTCTTGAAGATGGTTTTCTACAAAGTCTGTAGAGAAATAAATTCCCCTTAGATCGTGGATTTGGATTGAGGGTGATTGCTGTAAGTGATTTTGGCTATAGTAGGTATAAGGTTGGGTGGAACATTGAAGTTCCATTTTCAGTACCTTTCTTTTCTGAATTGTAAATGAAAAATATTTTAGTTTAAAGCTATGAATTTAAGGAAAATTTTCTATAAATATTGCATGATATTGTTACATGGGTCTTACACATGTATGATATTGTTTGCTATGATTAAAATTACACATGTATAACTATAATTATGAGTGTCATGTGTGCGAAGTAGCATCTTTGTAGGAGGGATGAGCATTGGATGCTCATTGTGTGGCCTCTAGTTAGTGTTAATGTTATTTTATGATCATATTTTGGATATTTTATGGAAATGAAATGCTTGTAGACCTATGAAAATGTTGATTAATGTTCTATTATATATGGTTTATTCCTGTAAAGGACTATAAAGAGGCACTTCCTATTATTTTGTGGAATGTTGATGGTCTTGTGGCCTTCTTGGCACTGCATTCCGTCCATCTTTTTTTTCAAGTTTTCTACGTTGTGGGACCGAGGATCGAGGGACTAAAACAAATCCATGGGACTGAATGTATAAGTCCCTGGCCTGTATGGTCAACTCCCTAAACCTTGCATTTTATTTATGTCATAAAAAATCCCATAGATGGTGTTCTTGTGGGAAGTTGTTACAAAATTTTTTGTCAATGTCCCTGCAATCCCCAACTCGCACATTGGAGGGTCATTTTTGTGACCAATACATAGTGTCATGCTTTGCAAATAACATCATTGCATCCCTTTTGATGAAGGCAACATTCTTCTTGTTGACATTTCCCTAAGCAGAGTTGTAAAAATCCCTATTTTTTCCTTGGCGCGAGTAGCTAGTTCTGCCCTCGCGCCGATGGAAGATTAACACTAGGGCCCGCGCCATCTAGCACTCTGTCCCAGTGTAATTCTCGCACCAAGCTATTTATGAATTTTAAAAAAAAAATACAGGCAGAGTTTCCATTCCAACCACCTCGGGGATGAGTCATTGGGAGTGGTTGAACTGAAACAACCACAGGCTCCCTCCTTTAGTTAGTAGTTTCCACCTCCCTTGGAACACTCCTAAAGGATAGGCCTCCCTTCCACCTTTGTAGGGATCCTAACCTCCTCCTTTTCCTTTATATAAACAAGCCTTCTCTCTTTATGAAAACTAGCTGAACAAAGAGAATTCTATAGCTGAAGTGCTGAACTTGAAAGACTAAGCTATAGTTGAATAACTAAGTTATTGAGAAGTAGAACAAGGAGAAATCCATTGAGAGGTCCCTTATCCCATCCGAATTCCCCAATGAGCTTTGAGACATGCTTCACCTGAGCCCCATTGGAGGAGACCACAACGTCAGAGCATGCTTGTATCTCTTCTTTCTACCTATTAATATAAGTGACTATTGTTTGGTTCCCGTCTTGTGTTTTATCTTTGTCGAATGCAATATGCTAGTCTTCTCTCACTGACTAGTGGATTTTGGATGAAATTAGTATGTGGGATGTGGTTGTTGTTTTTTGATCTTTTTGCAGGTGTCCAAGTGCAATAAGTGAAGGGATTGTGACTTTCCGAATCGGGAGTGTGCAGTTCTCATCACCACTACGATTGCCGACAACAACATTGGACCACAGGTAGGCTATCTTATCATGTCCTTTTTCATTCGAATATCTAGGAACCTACACGTTAGCATGATTCCTTGTTACTAGACCCACCCTAGGGCTAGAGGGATCGTCTCTATCCGTAGAGAGGATTTACCTACATAACAAGTTGGCAACTCCACTAGGGATTAGTGCGAGTTTGTCTTTGATCTTGTTGGGTCATTTTTTGGTTTTTTTATCTTGTTGTTTACCTTCCTGGTTGTTTAACTGTGTTTCAAACCCTTGTTCAGCCCCATAATGTCAAGATTGACCTCTGCTCTCTTGAGTTTTTCCCTTTTCATTGGTTAATTGGCTTGGCGTGTTTTTTCCTTGAACAGTTGCACCGATTGGCGCATGTTTCTTTTGTAGCACTTGTGCCATCTCTTGTTCGGCACTGAATATCGCCTCACAGTCGCACAGACCCCTGTGATTTTTTGGGTGTGAGCTTTTCATGAGTTTTTGGTCAGTTTTCTTTGTTTCTGGGTTCTTCTTAAGAGTAATTGAAGTGCTTTGGACTGTTTTTGATTGTTGGAGGCTCATTTTCCTCAGTTGTTTATCCATTTCTTATCATTGTGACTTGAGGTCTTAGGGTTTCTGAGTGCCTTGGTGCACTGAGCCTTCTGTTTGGAGATCGAGTTTCTTGATAGTTGTCGAATTTGTTCCCTGTTCGATTGCTCTTGGTCTCTTTGATCCCGTTGAGTATGTTCATTGCTTTTCTTGTTTGATTTTTCTTCCTCTTACTCCAAGCACTGATTACATTGCTTGCATGGGTCATTTTGGAGATTTCTCTTTGATTTGAAAATATTGTAGCATTGGTTTGGGTATTGTTGTGTTTGTTTTATGTTGGAGGAGTCATTTTGTTTCAACTTTTACATTCGATCTCTCAAGCTAGTGTTTAGTTTTGCTTTTCATGTCATTTAGTGCATTGTTTGCTCTATTGCATTGAAAAAACCAAAATATTTCTTTTCTTTTTGCTTTGAAAATGAAACGTTCTCTCGCATAACTAGCATTGCATAGGCTAGGAAAGAGTTTTGTTTTCTGTAAATTGCATTAGATGCATTAGTGGATGTTTTCACATGATTTCAGTATTTGATATTGCTTGAAAGTTTTCTTTCCTTCTCACAGATAGCTTTCATTGAACGAAAATGGTATCCTTCTACATATAGTTGTCCATTTAGGAAGATTTCATATCCGATATACGTTAAGGCCTAGAAATTGAAACTTAATCCAAGATCAACGTTAAAATCTATTTCAATTAACCTAAGGCAACATTCAAACCTAAGGAAATATCCTAGTGGTCTAAGTTAGAGACGTGTTCCGGCATCTTAAAACCTAGTAGTTGTCATTCGCCATCTAGCTCCAGATAGAACTAGTACGGACTTGTGCTCCCTGTACCATTGAGTATATAAAGGGAGACCCTTCTAGGCTACAATCCTTTTATCCATAGGAAGTCGAGTTTGTTGCTTTGTAACCGTGATACACCAAACACAACATTCGGAGAGACTACATGCACGTACGTTAAGTCCTTGGTCATTTCTCTTTCATTTGATCACCAAGGTGTATATGGAAGTTCATGGAAACTTGGCATACCCTCTTGCTTTGAATACCTAAGCAGTGATTTTTTATCTTTACTGACTCTTTAAATTCGAAAAGATCCTCGATCACATGTCATTTCATGCTCATTTAAACCTAAAAGTGATAGAGTCACCTTTTACTTGTTTCTTGACTCTTAAAATATGAAACGACAGAATTTTGTTTCAATGTCTTAAAAAATAAACTACCATGAAATATTCCTAGTTGAAGTTATCGTCCTTAGTGTGTTATTTTAAGGTTGTTTCTGATGGCAACGTTTCCAGAGTTTACCAACCAAGGAATCCCCTTCGAAGGGAATCCTGGTCCTTTTGCTGCTTTTGGGAATGTTGGTGCTCCTTATATGGCAACATTGTCCCTTACTGGGATAATCGTTGGATTTCCTGTTTGGTTATTCTTGACCTCTGTGGTCTCGAGTATTTTTCCCTCTATACAACCATCTCCTCCACTTGAACAACATCATGTTGATTCTAAAGCGGACCTCTCCCATTCTTCGCCTGTTTCTTCGTCCTCCTCTTCTACTTTGCCTGGTGAAAGTTTGGATTCCAGTAACCCGGTGGCTAAGAAGAAGAAGAAGAAGACAAAGAAGAAGAAGTCAGATAAGCGAGAGGCTAATGCTGCAGCTGTTGTGCCTAAGGAACCTTCCATTGATAAACCATCCAACTTTCCTTGAAAAGTCAAATTTCCTTTCATGTTGTGCAAAGGTGACCATCTTCTTCAAGATTTCCCTAGCATTCCCAAGGTGCTTGAAGCATGGTCTGATGGCTGTCTGCCATTGCCTTTGGCTTCTAGAAGTCATATTGGTTGCACATCTTCAACTAGTAATGATAAGACTCATAAGAAATAGGGTAAGATTACCAATCCCTGTAAGTTGTGTGAAGGGTATCATCCCATTCACCTTTTTCCTTACATGGATGAAGCCAAGAGAGTATTGGACAACCATACTGCTTCCACCCCTTTCCTTCCAGCTAGTTACCATAAGCTTTCTTCGAGTCCTCCGCTAGTTGATTCAACAATCGGTCAAGAGTCATACTTGATTGATCCCGCTCCCCCGGAAATTCAAAATCACGAATCCATTCTTGACCAACCATTGATCATGGAATCGGTTGATCTGACCCCGCTAGTGGTTCATCAGGTCTTTTCTATCGAGAGTGGATCTTATCCCTCTCACAGTCTTCTTGTTTCTTCAAATTCCTCGGACTTGGAGAAATATCCTCCAGTCCCTACGACTCAAGAAGTTTCTCTTCTTGCTCCCATTTCTGAGGTCTAGGAGGATGCCCCTCTTGCTCCAGTAACACTAGGGGATGACCATCTCAGTTCAGTGGTACCCGCTCTAGGTAGTTTGGTTGCTTCCTTTGATTGGAGTCGATTTGCAGGATACCGCCTTCCTTCTTATGTGCCTTTTGCGATCACAGTACAAACCTTCGATATGGTCGTACCTAGCACGATTGTAGATGAAGGCATGTCTATTAGTATTCTATCTTCCACTACTTGGTAAGCTTTTGGTTCTCCACCGCTTGTACCTGTTACGCAGAATCTTTTGGCATTCAACATAGGAACCAGTCAACCGTTAGGGATCCTTCCAAAGTTTCCTGCTACTTTGGGAGGGAAAACCGTCTATATAGACATGATGGTTGTTCCAGGCCCCTTGGATTTCAATCTACTCTTGGGGCACAATTATGTTTATGCCATGGGTGCGCTTGTCTCCTCCCTCTTTCGCGTGATCTGTTTTCCACACAAAGGTTGAATCGTGACCATTGATTAGTTGTCACTCTTTGGTCTTGATATGGCAACTGGCCCACCATCATCTCCGCTGGATCTTTATCTGACAATTGTATCTTCCCCACCACAAGTTAATTATGTGGCTACCTGTCCCGTGCCCATATTCAGTGATAGTGTCATTTTGCATCGGGTGTTGGGGGCATTGGGTCCTGATTTCCAATATGTTGTGAGCCTCTTGGAATCCCTAACTTCTTATTCGACATGATGAGTTGTCTCTGGAGTAGAGTTCATTTTCTTGTGTCAAGCTCCTTAAACAATGAAACAAGATCGTCAGAGCATAGTTTTTTTTCTTGTGTCAAGCTCTTTAAAAAATGAAACAAGATCGCCGGAGCATAGTTCATTTTCTTGTGTCAATCTCCTTAAAAAATGGAACAAGATTGTCGGAGCATAGTTAATTTTCTTGTGTCAAGCTCCTTAAAAAATGAAACAAGGTCATCGGAGCAAAGTTCATTTTTCTTGTGTCAAGCTCCTTAAAAAATTAAACAAGGTCATCGGAGCAAAGTTCATTCTCTTGTGTCAAGCTCCTTAAAAAATGAAACAAGCTCATCCGAGGATAGTTCTTTTCATGTGTCAACCTCGTTAAAACAATGAAACACATTCCCTTTCAATTCAATTCTTTGCTCAGATCTTGTAAAATCCCAGTCGAGTCTTTCTCTGATCTCGTAAATTGAACCTTCACTCCATCTTCTTTTGGTTCATTACATATGGACTGAAGCTTGGGGGGCATGTACCTCGAATTGAGTCACCATGATGCTGGGGGCATGCCCATTTTTCAAGCATAGTTTACTTTTGTTTCAAGCTTGTGTAAACATGAAACCAACTTCAAGCATAATTTATCTTTGTTTCAAGCTTGTGTAAAAATGAAACCATTACCTCTCGTGATTGCCATTTTATCAGCCCGTTTTTCTAGATGACCCTTGGTTTTCTCATTCCATCGTTACCATCTGCTTGGCCGATCATATGCCTTCACTTGGCTGTTTTGCCCATTCCTGAGGAACCGCTATGATGAGTGGTCTTGTTAGCCAGCCTCTTAACCTTTACTTGTTCTGAGCAGTTCCACCATTACCAGAACGAGTTGCTACCCTTTATACCACTCATTCCTCCAGGAGGAGTCATCTTTCAGCTCTTTTCTGACTCTTTAAAATTGAAAATATTGCCAAGACACTTGTCATTTTGAACTCGTTAAATGGCTGCGAAACGATATCTACTCAGTATGCGTTTACCTCTTTTTCGGGCTGGGATAGATTATTTATGAAAAAGGAATACCTTAGCCTATCGTGACTAAGAGGTTCTCTCAGACACAGTTTTCTACCTTTTCGGATCTGTGAGACTACCTACGAAAAGGGACTACTATAGTTTTCTTTTCTGCCTTCTTTTCAAACTCTGTAAACATGAAAAGATGCTGATTTCTCCCTTTGTGATACTCGTTAAACCTTGATGACATCGGACTTCGTCACCATGACATTATTCGAGTTACTCCTTCCTAGGGCTTGTAAAATGTACTAGGATGGATTTGTCCGAAGGAAAAACTTATAGTGCAATTATATGCTATCCCCTTCAAGCTTGTTTTAAAAAATAATTGGGGTACTCGCCATAAATGGTGGGGGAAATTGGAACCAGATTTTATTTGTGTTGGCAGTATGTCACTCTTGAACATGGCACTTGTCTGCAATCGTGTTGGGTTGGGGACATCTCACTTCGTCATTTTTGCCTCCATGGGTTTGGGTAATATTTTTTGACCTCTCATTCGCTCTTTTCCACGTCTTCATGACATCAGATCCTTTGATGTCAAATACTGCCAAATCCAGTGTCGTGTTGCTGATATGTTCGAGAGAAGTTCACCTCTGCAGTTTTTTCAACCTCTCTCTGATTCTCTGTTGCTCCTGATTCACAAACATCATGTTCTCTGTCTCGTGTCGATTATGTGGGAAACATTATGGCCCTCATTCAACCAGGTCACTTCCATGGAAAATTTTAGGGGCGAATTTTAGCCCAAAGGAAAAATTTAAGGGGTTTTATAATTTGAGGAGGCGATTTTTTTATATTGCACCCATTTTTTCTATAGTTAACAACTTAGCCCAAAATTTATTTAAAAAATAAATAATTATTATATTTTAGCCCCCAAAATTAAAGTGGATAAAAATTGAGAAGGTGGGATTCGACCTAGATTTACATTGCAAAGGCCCGATTCGCCTGGTTTAGAGGTTGGACTCATTGAATTTGGGCTGATTCACCTCGATTTACAAGTTTTGAAGTTCGATTTGGTTGTAATAGCCAGATTTCTTGGTTTGAAAATCGAGGGTAAGGTTGAAATTCATCTCTATAAATTATAGCTTGTTAATCCTTCATACCATTAAGCAAGGTATGATTGTTATACTTATACAGTCTCTGATATCATTTATTTCGCTGCAAATTTGCATTTTTGTATTGAATCCAATGTAATCTACAGGTGAAAGTTGAAGAACTGGAAGGGAAACATGTGGGTCTATACTTTTATGCACATTGGTGTCCTCCATGCAGGGGTTTCACCCCCCGTTTTGTCCGAAATATATACAAAATTATTGGAGAAGGGGAACTTCGAGATTCTCTTCGTTTCTACGTATCTTGATGAGAAGTGATTCAAGGAATACCACCATACCATGCCATGGCTTGCCCTGCCATTCTCAGATGGTATACAAGGAAGAAGCTTAATCAGACCTTTCAGGTCGATGGCATTCCATGCCTTGTTTTTCTGGACAAAGAGGGCAGAGTTATAACGACTGAAGGTGTGGAGATAATTGAAGAATATGGGGTTGAGGGATATCCATTCACCGCAGAGAGATTTACTGAGCTGAGGGCGAAAGAGGAGGCCATAAGGGTTGCACAGACTGTGGATTCTCTTTTTTTGTCTGATGAACGAGATTTTGTCCTTGGCCATGGAGGAAGAAAGGTGGGTGTTTTCCCTTTTTCGCTTGTGTTTTTCCCTGCCATCAAGTCTGAATTTGGGTTCTTTATGAGAATGTAGGTATGAAAGCATGTATTGAATTGGGCTATTGAACTTGAAAATCTAGAGAATAGAGTGTGCAAGTCTAATCAATACATGCGTTGAATTGGGTGATTGAGTTTCATGCAATCATTGGATGCTGTAAGGGTGTAGGAAAAATAGATGCACAGATTTTATTTCATGATGGTTTCATTGTCAATTTGGGTTTTTTTCCAATATGTTTCGGTAGCGGAGCTCGTGGGCAAAACTGTGGGTCTGTATTTTTCATCCCACTGGTGTGGTCCGTGTAGAAATTTCACTCCATAGCTTGTGGAGATATATAATGAAATTTTGAAGAAATGGGAGGCCTTTGAGATTGTGTTTCTCTCGAGTGACATAGAGGAGAAAGACTTCAAAGAATATTATGCAAGCATGCCATGGCTGGCTTTGCCATTTGGAGAGAACGCTAAAAAGTACTTATCTCGCTACTTCCGAGTTCAGGGTATCCCAACCTTGATTATTTTAGGTCCAGATGGGAAAACAGTTTTGACTGATGCAGTGTCCCAAATACGAGAATATGGAATTAGAGCTTACCCATTTACAAAAGAGCACCTGGATGAGCTTGAAGCGGAGGAGAAAGCCAAACGAGAAGCACAAACCCTGGAGTCACTGTTGGTTTCTGATGAGCGCAACTTTGTGATCAAGCATGGAGGTGCCCAGGTGAGTTACTAAGGTCTGCTTACTAGCTTCACTGTTTTTATGACATGATTCATGAATCATACCACTGCAATAAGTTCTTATTTTCATGATGGTCTCATTGTCAATTTGGGTTTTTGCCAATAGGTCCCGGTCGTGGAGCTTGTAGGGAAAACTGTGGGTCTGTATTTCTCAGCTCATTCGTGTGGTCCCTGTAGAAAGTTCACCCCAGAGCTTGTGGATATTTATAATAAGCTTTTGAAGAAAGGGGAGGCCTTTAAGATTGTGTTTCTCTTAGGTGACAAAGAGGAGAAAGACTTCGAAGAATATTATGCAAGCATGCCATGGCTGGCTTTGCCATTTGGAGACAAGGCTGAAAAGAACTTGTCTCGCTACTTCCAAGTTCAGGGTATCCCATCCTTGATTATTTTAGGTCCATATGGGAAAATAGTACAGGAAAATGCAGTGGGACTTATACGAGAATATGGAATCAGAGCTTATCCATTTACCAAAAAAAGGCTGGATGAGCTTGAAGAAGAGGATGAAGCCAAACGAGAAGCACAAACGTTGGAGTCACTCTTGGTTTCTGATGAGCGCAACTTTGTGATCAAGCATGGAGGTGCCTAGGTGAGTTATGGAGATCTGCATAGTACTTTCATTGTTCTTATGCCATAATTTATGAATCACCCGTAGTTTTAAATAGTCAAGTGTGTGAATTTGTTCATAAAAGTATAAAATACTTTCACAGAGAGGGTCTACATCTCTCATGGTTTGAATTTGGGTTGTTTTCATGGTGGATTCTTGTTATCAACAACTAAACCACAAGTTGACATGGACTCATTTATATGGGTGATGCTGATCCTTTATATGTTTCAATTTTTGTAACAGGTCCCTGTAGTTGAGCTTGTGGGGGACAATTGCTCTATATTTCTTTGCCCATTGGTGCCCACCTTGCCAAGGTTTTACTCCGAAGCTTGTAAAGGTATACAACGAACTCAAGGAAAGAGGAGAAGCCTTCGAGATTTTTTTCATCTCTATTGACAAGGATGAAGAGGCCTTTGAAGTTTATTACAAAACCATGCCATGGTTGGCTCTTCCATTTGGAGATGAAACTAAGAAGGATCTCATGCGGCTTCTCCGTGTCAGAGGCATCCCATCGTTGATTATGGTGGGTCTAGATGGAAAAACTGTGACAGAGAATGCTGAAAGTGCAGTGACCACATTTGGAGCCAAGGCTTATACCTTCATTGATGGTCATCTTGAAATGCTGCAGAAGGAAATGGAGAAGGAAATGAAAGAGCTGGCTGAGAAATCACCCAAGGAGATAAGGTACAGCCAACATGAACACCCCCTTGTATTCACAGAGGCGGATGCATTCATTTGTGATGTTTGCGAAGAAGATAGCACTGGATGGTCCTATTATTGCAAATATTGTGACTACTCTGTTCACCTGACTTGTGCTTTGAAGGATGAAGGGGATGTGATGCAGGAAGACAAGGGTGAAGACACAGATGCTGCGATTGATGAAAACTGTAAACCCGAAGGAGTTATTTGTGATGGAGATGTTTGTTACAAGGTGGTTGAAGCCTGAAGATGATATTAAAGGTGGCTTATTAAATACGATATACTTCAAGCTCTTTGACTGATTTTGTGTTTGAGAGCACCTTGTTATCATTGGATAGATCGATAGATAACTGAACTCTGTTGAGTGAAGGTCACCTATGGTGTCTCGATAAATCAATTGAGTACTTCTTATTCCATCTTGTGGATTCTACCATGGTAGTTCATTCTGCAGTTGAGTTGTCATACACGAGTATATAGTTATGGAGTTTGCATCCACATGTTGATAGTTATGAAGGGTTTCCTTAGGTTCAATTTCTCATGTTATACTTAGTTATCCCTTGATTGCAAGTATGGAAATGGCCTTAAGCATCCCCACAAATACACCAACAATTTGATTGCAAGTATTGAAGTAAAAATACTTAGTTATCCCTTGATCTATAGTGACAACACTAAACCAAGAAACAAAACAAAGGCAATGTGGATGAATGTCGCCAGTGGCAATGGTCTTAAGCATCCCCACAAATACACCAAAAATTTGAGGGCAAGTATCAACTTGGATTCTAGTTATTGATTTGTTGACTTCAATGAAAGGTTTGCAAAATACAAGGAAAAAAAATGTTTGCAGGTTTAACCATAGCTGGGCTTAAAGCCACTACCAGTTTCAAGCACCTTGGTAAGTACTCCGAGCATTACTCTTTCATAGCTTTGCTTGACTGTAGAAACCTTGTTGGAAACAACTTGTATAATCATATTTTTGGTACAGATTGCCAATTTTGTATATGCGTTCATTTGTTCTGAATCACTATTGGGTTTGCTTCATAACTTTCATTTCCAAGGTTTCCATATAATGGTCAAAGATATAAGGTGCATTATAATTCTGCTTGAGATATTCTATGATCCACAAGATGGAAAAGTGCTTACAGAGAGTGTCAATATCAAGCAATTTCAACTTAAATGGACAAGGCAAAAAAATGTATTTGTAACCCAGGAACATGTCCTCTTTACTTCCACTATTGAGATTATCTTGCATATAGTAAAGATGAAGTTATACAACTAGAAATACAAGTTGCTTACATGCTTGTTAATGAAAAAAATTATGAGCAAGATGTACTAATTTTTGAGCTAATTTTACATAATAATGGGTGTTAGATATTGCACTGGACAATAATAGAAATTTTACATGAAATATTTCCATATTATGATTGGTAGAAATCATTGGCACACTCGTCATATTTAATTTGGTCACTTGGGTTGCATAATAGAATATGCTTGTTTTACACGTTTAGTACTTTTAGGACTAAGAATTTATTTTTTGATACCCTTTGGATTTGATATATCATAGATAAAAGGAAATGGATTTGTATTTTTTACTATCTTTCTGAACTTACCTATACTGGAAAAGGATATAAAAGATTCACTAATTTGTTCTTACGAACATGCCTTATTAGAGCTTGTTATTGATTTTTTCAATAGTACTGTATAACTAATAAGGTAGTAAATGTATTGAATTTTATTTCAAGACTCGAGTTGATTGGGAGAAGTTAGAAAGAGTCCAGATCCTATATCTTAGGTACATTTGATGCAAGCATAATCTACCTGAGGTTGTTGTTCGGGCAGAGTTTGCAGCCCAACCTGTTTGCCTCAAGACCATCTTCAAATTGGTATCATTCCTCTATACATTTAGGGATTTGTGGGATTTAGCTTCAAGGAAAGACATAAATTTGTACTTAGAAGTTAGCACTCTGTTCTTCAGAGATCATTACCTCATTCAGTCTCTTAGGGCATGCTCAGTGTTGACTCTCAAAGGTCTCTCGGTTACTCCAATTAGTGGCTAGCTCTCTAGATCATCTTCCCCATTCACGCATTACCTAAATGTGCCATGTCATCTCCTGTCATTCAATTAGGTCCTCAACTGAGCTATTAAAGAGTACTTCTAGGATAAATTTGATAATATGGAGAAAAATCTTAGGAAAACCAAAATGTGATGTTGTTGGTGTTGGGTGTAGCTTCAGTAAACTTGTTTTAGGGTTGAATCTTTTGCTAAAACAATGGGCCCTTTATATCGTAATGTATAATTTTTAGCAGGTTTGGATCGATCTGAATCTTTTGGATGAGTTGCCTTAAAGAACTGTTTTCTATTCATTCCTTATTTTCTAGAGGAATTATGAATACATTGCTTAAGCTGAAAATTTGCAGCTTATTTCTCTGCGAGCTCTTGTACTTGGCCTTTTGTTTGGTTTGGACGAATTTTGCCTTTGTGATTTTGAGTCATGATGAAGACTGATTTCCTTCCTGTTATTCTGCAAACTTCACAAATAGTGATTATAATTGTTTGTGGGATTTTTAAGTATCCTTGCAAACCTACTTCTTTAATTATCCATCATTTTTTTCCTGTTTTGCAGCGTTTTCCTTCTCTCGGGAATTTTTGTTTTTGTTTTGTTTTGTTAGAATCCCTCGAGGCCATCTTGCAAAATCTGATATTTTTGAAACTCTTCCTATTTTCCCCATGTTGACTGGGCATTCAGTACTTGCTTCTTTGTTGGTTGCATCCAAAAATCTTTCTTGTGCAATTATTTTTCCCACCCCTTTAGAAAGAAAGTGGAATGCTTGATTAATGTTATGCAGGTTATGAGATAATAATAGCCTTGTACCTTAAATGCTCGCTGATCGAGTAACCTTTTACTTACACTCGGAGGAAGGAGTTCACTTCACTTAGCTTTTTTTCACATCAGCTTGTGGGAAGACATCTATGTGAAAACTAATTAACCAATGTTAGTTTCAATTTTACCTGAATTAAAAGCCTGGAAACAGATTTATTCCTCTAAACTTTTTTTAGTGTAGAGAATGTTGTGTATAAATTATTCTTGAGCCCTTGAATTCATGTTGAACAGAGTATAATTACTAAACATTGCTTCAGGCATCATTGGTGATAGTGTGCAATAAGAAATGAATTGGTTACTCTTATGAGATCGCCTTGAAGTTTCAAGGTGAGGCTTATTTAATATTTCTATATGATTATGAAATGTATAAGGTTGGTCTTAAATCTGAGTCAGATTTTGGTTTGAAACAGGTGAGTGGTTGATTGAGGAGGAAATGAAGCAAATTCAGGGCACTCTAAATGTTCCAAAGGATTCTTATGGTGATTTGGAAGATATGCAGGTGTGTATATGAAAAGTATTGAAAGTAATAAATTGCTTGAATATTTTTGGCGAGTTACTTTTTTATCATGCTGTCAGTTTCTTTCTATGTTGTTTTGATATTCTAGAGAGTGTTGTATGTGGTTTACCGTTTTTTTTGTGGATACCTTTAGAGCATTGTTATAAATGGACCCCCTTTAGGGTATTTCTAGAAACATTAGTCTTGGGTAGATTTGTATCAAAGGGTGCAGATGTAGACTGGTATTGGGTAAAATCAATGTTCTTAGTTCAGTGGAAGTAAATACTAAGAAGATCAATGATTGCACTGAAGTGAGGCACACTCTACAACCTTGGTGTAATAGATGTGTTATGTCTGTGGTAATGCTAGCTCTAATGAATTACAATGGAAAACTAGCTGTGGTTTGGCATGTAATGTCAAAAGTAAAAAGATGGTTGTTTGTTAATTTCCATCATGTTAAAAAGACAAAAACCTAGCATATATTCATCTTAACTCTAATCCATTAACAAGCGAGAAATTTATGCCTGTAGACTAACATGTGCCTGTCTGATCTCTCTCTCTCTCTCTCTCTCTGTATGCTTAATGGGTTTGGGTTTAAGATGATCCATGCTAGTGTAGAAATAAACATTGTAAGATATTTTTAGGCCTGTCTAAATATAAGGTGGCATGGTAAAGATGTGCACATGAGCTAAAGAACTAATGATTTTTTAATGTGTTGGAGAATTTGGACGTTTGTTTTTCCCCAGTGTGTGAATTTAGAGTTTGTTAATTTTTAAAATGACCTTATGAGCATGTTCTGAAGTTTTTGTCCCTTTTGGGTTTGTCATTTTTATAAGTATTAACCTTAGTTTGTCAGGGAACTCCATAGCTGTATTAGTACAACCGCAATAAAAATTATATAGATTAAACTTTAGTTATACAGATTGACTAAAGCACCTAACAACAAATTGACTAATCCCAAATTAGTCATGAGGATTCTCTATAATTTAACAAGAAAGATCACAACACTTCCTAGCTTGTTTCTTCAGTTTTTTATAATATATAATTTACAAAATTCAAGAAGAGGAAGAGATAACCAAGGAAGATGATATTTTGTAATTGTTAGTGATTGCCAGTATTTTGTGTGCAAACTGTTAATCTGTCCAATCATGCCAGTGGCTATCAGTGGTTAATCTCTGATCTCTTTAGAGATCAAATAGATATCAATTACATGGTGTGTACAAATGAACACTTTCAGAACTTGATCGACCTACAAACTAAACAAGCAAAGGGAATATAGAAGAGAAATGGTAGAATGATACCTCATAAACATTAATTACAATAAACCGACAATAAACCAAAGCATCACCCTTCCTTTGTGTAAGATTCAATGATGCCACATTTCCAATGCTGTTGTAGGAGAAACATCTTGAAACATGGGTAGCTGCTTCCACCATCTTTGCCTTTATCCTCTTTTCCACCATCTTGTGGAGGTTCTTCCATGTTCACATTGTCAACATTGTTATGCCATCCATGTTTGAATAAAAAATGACCTGATTCAGATGTATTTGTTAATTAGGATTTAGTCGTTTCTTAATGTTATATACCCAGCTTGAACCTTAAAAGATGCTTTGGTGAACATAATGCTCACTTGCTTTGTTGAAATTGGGCCAAATCCAATACGTCATCATATCCAGAGATTGGGCTAATTCGAGAGAGAGCACAAAGTCATCTACAAAGTGGATTTTAAAATATCTTGTAGGCACCTGATAAGGATCATTCCTTCAGTTTGCACTTGACTCTAGCTAACCTAGAGCATTAGATGTGATGAAATGTTTTATTGGACAAAGAAAACCCTTTCTGAAGGACCATTTCTGGCTCACTGTCATCGTATCTGAAGTAAAATACCATTCTAATCTGTGTAGGACTTTATCAAAATCAATTTTGAGGAGCAGATCTTCTTGATGGATTTCTCCAGCCCACCTGATAGCTTTGAAGCTTCCACAATGTTATATAAAATGAATCTACCCATTAAGTAGCCACGTGTTAATTTATTTGTGGTTAATACTTCTGTAGGAGTCTTGAAAGCCATGTAAAGTAGAATGATTAGCATGGGATCATTAATTGAGTTCTTGTTGGATGAGTTGTGGTTTATAACTTTATATTGAATATGCCTACATTAGTTTTCTCTGCAAGTGGTTCTAGATGAAGAGCTTCCAAGCATACGTTTAAAAGGTTTCCCAATGGTGTCTCAGAACCCTTGTAGAATTTTATAGGGAGACCATCTTTCCTTATCTATTATCATGTTTCAAGGAGGGATAGATCTGGGGTTAAGGCCAAGACGAGGAAATAAGTTCCACATTCCCACCACAAATTCCACTCGACACGGGCAATAGAACAAGGAAGTAAGTTCCACATTCCCACCACAAATTCCACTCGACACGGGAAATAGAACAGGGAAGTAAGTTCCACATTCCCACCACAAATTCCGCTCAACATGGGCAATAGAATAGGGAAGTAAGTTCCACATTTGCTGAGTAATTTTCCTACACTCCAATGATTTGAGGTGGGAAACACTAAGCTTAACAATGAATTTTTGTTTCCTACACAATGAATTTGATATCATAGCTTATTATTGAAGTAAGGACCTCTATGGCATGAGTAAAATGACTTGGGAATGAAAAGCCCATTTTTTTTTGCTTATTGGACCAAGTGTAGTGCATTGCCATGGATCATGTGCTTTTTCCTGCGATCAATGAGAGGAATGAACCTCATATTTATCACCTTCCTAGTTGATCGTATACAAACCAACTCCTAGAAGCCAACTAATAGCTCCTAGAAGCCAACTGATAGCAGTTGATCAGCTATCCATTGCCACAAACGGTCATCAACTATCCATAACCACAAATGGCTCCTATCTGGCTCTGAGTTAGGAGAGTATCAGTGGAGCTAAAATCCAAAACACTAGCTGAAAGAGTAGTAATTATATAAGCATACCTATTTTCTGGATCACAAATAGGTCTCTTTCGTGGTCTTAGCAAGGAGAAACAAAAAATAATATTTGAAAGAGAAATAGGAATGTAAACACACATGTTTTCTAGCTTATATTTATTTAGAATGTGGGGTGGGCCATAAGTAAACACTACTAAGTGTCGGCGTTTACCAGATGGATGTTCTTTGTCTACACATATGTTGAGAAACAGTTTTATTTTAAATTGTTGTCATGCTTAAGATCTGCTGTGTCAAGCTTCTGGATGGTGTAAATCAATGTTGGTAAATTATCCTCATCTAAATAGCAAAGATCCCAGCTGGTACTATTGTTTATTTATATTGTTGTCCAGAAATTCAATGTGCTGTGTTGTATAATTTTGTGTTGTATTATATACATATTTTCTAAAACTAGTTTTAAAGTCTGCTAGTCATATATGATATTCAAAAACTTGATTATAAAATTTCCTTGTCTTTTTTTTGTTAGTTGAACGTGTCTTTGGACGCTGACAAGGGAATCCCAGACTCTAAAAGAAGTACAATTATTAAATATCTTACGTCATTCTTGTCTCCAATTCAGAATAGATTGTTCCAGTTTGAAGCAGAGCTGAAAGAAAGATGAATTTATGGTTTTTCTTAGAGTTGTTCATGGTAATTGGTGCTGGGCTAAGCCTACTGTGGTTTTGTAATGTTGCCTCTTTCTGTCTGCAGATTTTTACTGTGGTTTTGTAACCTTGAACTATAAATATTTTGATATATTGTAACATTGACTGAGATTGGACTGTAGAACACGTACAAATTCCAGTTTGCCTCTCAGAGAGTGTCCTCCACTGCTCATTCAAACTAGCCCAAACTTTTGTTGGTTATTATAACTTGCATGCAAAATTCATAGATTATTACACATCAAACCGACTTTGCGCCTTGACTGACATTGCATTCAACATGGTGCACAAGTATGATTTACATGTATCAATCAAAACTATGATTGTATCTATATTTGATAATGCAAGTTGAATACAACATACAATACATAGGAGTGCTATGGTTATGAAGTTCAATATGAAATAATCTATTGATTGCTACTATTACTATTATATAAGGGGTGCTCTTCCAATGGCTATTTATTAGCTATGTGAAGAAGGCTTTGTGGATTTTGTATTTACTATAAGATTATGTATAGCTGAGTTGCAGACAACTAAGTAGAATTTGGTAAGAAGTTTGGAGTGTGTGTAATTGATAATGATATTGTCTTCTCTTCATTGATGACTTTTCAATGTGTGAGTTTTGACCTAAGCCATTGCATTATCAATGTGTCAAGGCTCAAAACTCGACCTATATGTCAACTACTTCTTATGATTGTTCCTAGGAACACGAACCCTAATTTTTGTGGGTTTAAAATTTATCACAAGTTTGCTCTATTGTGGTCAAATTTGTGGAGGTTATCTCAAAATTTATTTAAGGTACCATGGTTCTAAATTTCTTATGAACTTTCAACACTATTACAAACTTTGGTGCAAATTGTTGATCAATTCTCACTTGGTTAGGGTTATAGATGTTAATGAAAATTTTGTGTGCATGCATGAGAGTTGGGTGCAAATGCTCAATGTTGTGTGCATTAGTGTGATAAATATGGTATAATGCAAAGCCTAGTTTTGAAGATTAGTCTAAGTTGACTCGTACCTAATCAACTCAGTCAAGTTGATTGTTGGTTGAACGGTTAATTGTTGGTTCAATGGACATAAGATCTTGCAGGCCTAAATACCAAAGGGAAAAATGGAGCCCATCATGGGGTTCTCTTTGTAATTCTCCACCACTGCTACCTTCCATGCTTCCTCAAACTCCTCTCCAACCTCAATATCAGTGCTAGCAGTAGCATGAGCAACAATATTACACTTAGTAGAACTAGAATGCGTTTTCCAAACTGCACGAGAACTACTTCCCTTACGAGTCACCATGTGCCATGCTTGGTCTCGATGGTTCGCTTCCTTCAACTCCTGGTTCAACTACCATATCTTCATTGGAACCAACACCCCGAACTCCCATTAGGGGAATTTTGAGGTCTAAAATAGGCCTCCTAAGGAAATTATAAAATAATAGTGGAAAAAATAAAATAAGATTTGATGACCTCATCAAATTCTAGAGGGAAAAATGAAAAAACTACTTTTTCAACTCATATTTTCAACTTATCTCCCAAATTTTTTACTCAAATTTCCAGTGGGAGTACTCATTGGATGCAAAATTTAATTCCTCATCCAAGGAGTACCCATGTTTCATACTTTCGATGAACTCTACTACATGAAAAATGAGAAATACATAAAAAACATGATACAATCATGTTTTTTATGTATTTCTCATTTTTCATCATGGTAAGTTCTCAGTGTATAGTATAGGTACTCCTTGAATGAGGAATCCCATCAATGAAATACTTATGAAATTGATAGGTAGGACATAGGATGAAACATGGAGAGTTGAAAATACTTTCTGACGATGTGTCTATCAATCATAAGCGTCTGGAATCACATCAATAATCTCATGTTCTCATGCTCATACTCTTTTCTTCTTCCTCGGGGAGAAGGATTTTACCGGGCCTCAACGTCTGTAATTTGAGAACGCATGAGGACGATGAAAGTTTGGGGAGGAAAGCCATTACCTGCTCTCCATCATCACCATCAATGAACGCCCACGAGAAAAGGGACCTCCATGCTCTCTTATCCTTCACAAACTCCATCACATCGGATCCAATTGGACGGCACAGAAATTGGAGAACATCTGCAATTGATATGGAATTCGCTGTTGGAAAAACACGAAAAGAGTCGTCCACATTGACCTTTCTGGTCAATTATTTATGGGAAGAATTCCTCCCAAGATTGGGCAACTTAAATCGTTGCAAGTACTTGACCTCAGCTGCAATGAGCTCAACGCGTCTATTCCAGTTGAATTGTGTAAGATTCCAAACAATAAAAATTTGGATAGATCTAAAACATCTTAGTGTTCTCATTTAATACAATATTTCATCAAGAACCATAACACAAGAAATGCAACTATTTTATTTATATTACTCTTCACTGAAAGTAAAATACATGCCCAGACCATAAAATCCTGCAAATGGCATGCACGACTGCTTGAAAATGACAAATATAAGAAACTGACGCCCACTTGTGAATCCTGGATGGATCCACCACATAAACATCACCGCGGGGTTTTCGTCCCGGGATCAATGCTAGAACTGGCCAGGCCAGGTTCTCAACCCAAACACAATAAAGATAGATAATCCAGAATGCTCTAAATGCCTAGCTTCTCTCCCCTTTTATAGGCTTGATTGGTCAATACCAACAAGAAATACCACGGGTCAATACCATGGGTCAATACCAACAAGAAATACCATGGGAAAATACCATGGATCGATTCTATCCACTTTGAATGGATCAAGAAAGGGAATATTACAAATCCTCCCGCCCAAAGATTGCTTGTCCTCAAGCGATCTACTTCTATCCACAACAGAAGCATTTGTACATTAATAACATGATCCCATACAATCTGATGCGCCCTCCATGTTGAATGGTCCTGAATGGATCCTTCAATACCTGGATCCCAAAAAATCCTCCGACCAATCCTCACCTCAATAGATTTACCTAGATCCCAAACAATCCTTTCCCCAATGGATTCTCCCGGATCCTAATGCCACCTAAATTATAGGACCTGTGGGTTATGGTACCATTTCAGCCCTCGATCACTGCCCGCACCAAAAGGCCCAAGCTGCAATATGCCCTCGGCTGTGAGTATCCTCCAAAGAATTAACCTATCGATAGAATACCAACTCATAATCTCTCGCCAATCCTTACTTGGGGAGGGATGAATATCTACAAATCTACTATGTTGATGTTGTTCGATGCTCAATTCATGCTTCTCTACTTGATTACCCAACATGATGCAGTTGGAGAACTCTTCTCTTCTCTTCCCAATGTATAAAGGTGGGTTGTTGGTAGTGTTGCAAGACTTATCTATGTACTCCTATAGAGGGCTGCTCTGGAACTCCCAATCGTACTCCTCTTGCTGTCTTATGAGGGATTTGAGTCATTCTTCAACACTAGACAACTTGGTATTTGATTTGGCACATACCCCTATGAGTTCCTCAATTTTTCTATTCTCCTGTAAGGCAATGTCTCGGACTATCTAGACTTTCTGCTTCAACAACATAAGATCTGTCTTGAAATGCTTGATCCTTTCTTGAAAGTCTTCTACTATCAATTCTAGTGCTATGCTGACTGTCTCTGCATCTGTTTGCACCCGATGCCCAACGACCATATCTTCAACTTGAGCCTTTGACCAACTCTCTAGGAATGGTCCATTTTGCACATTATGTTTGTCATGTTGCTCCTCGTGATCATTCTCATCATGCTGGTTCACTATGGCTGGATCCTCACTCAAATCTTCCAGGTCTCCTTCATCTGTGGAGACAATATGTTCATCCCTTTCAACTGTCGAACATAGATGCATTGGTGGAATTTTATGTATACTTAATTGTTCATATTCTTTATGGATATTCACCTGGGAATCTGTTTGGTCTCAATCTAGTCTCCTAAATTGAGCTCATTTAATTGTCAACCAGGGTTGGTAAACTGCTGAAGTGAAGTGTATTGTATGTACCTAGGTGCTTGTTTCCTAATGCGTTGTGTGTAGTGTTTTGTGATGTTTTTGGTCTTTTGTGATGATTTATGATGTTTTTGGTTTTTTTGGTGATTTTATGTTTGCAGGAAAAATGCCTAGAAAGCTAATGGAAAGGAGCTGGTGATTAAAAACAGAGTTAAGCCTAATTGACGGAATGACAAATGGCAAATGCAATTGGAAACACTGAAGCAGAATTAAATCTAAACTATGACTAAGTAAAAGCAAAGCTTGATAATGACTTTTAAGCAAATGACACAAACTAAACTTAAGAAATGATCACTAAATATGCAAATCTTCTAACTAAATAGTTAAACAACTAATCCTACAATGATACAACATTTTGTCCTTGATTAAAGATTTGAAACAGAATTGGAGGAAAAACATTGATATCATCCTAAGATCTTCTGTTCTAGGACTAATTCCTAACTCTATTCTGCAAATTAATTGAATCTCACAAAACCTTGTTCAAAAGTTATTGATTTCTTTTCAAAGTAGTCTTTTGAAGGAGTGTTTTGTTTATGAAATGATAAGGAAATTGCAGAGATACTTCAGGCCTTAAAATGATGTTGTCTTCTGTTCATATGGTTATGGATCAATTGTAGATTTTAGAACAAGAAGATGTTTGTGAATAATGAAGGCTGTTTTATTAATCTGAACAACTGAAGTTAATCTAATGTGCAGTGAATGCCAATTGAATATGGAGTGTAATGCAATGGGTTAATTTAAGAATGAACTTAAGATGCCACTAATCTAAAACAATGCTGAACTACAAGTCATCATCAAACTCAAAACAAAGTAACTGAACATGAGTTAAGTGCAATTAAACTCCGGAGCATCCTAACTAAGCTACCATGCATTACTCTATGAAATTATACAGTCTATTTGTCCATCATTATTGATATTTTGGAAGAATTCCTTCTTTTGGAAGAGCTAGAACAATTCTGACTGTGTAATTGAGTGCAAATGCAAACGTAAAGGACTGAAAGCAATGAAAAACTAAGATATCATATCCATATCCTACTCGTCATTATGATGTTTTGGGCAAGCGTTTAAGAGCAAGAACAGAGATGGTACTTAGTACAAACACACAACTAAATCATTCATTATCACGGTCATGTCTTGGACTCCTTAAGAATTTATTGGAAGAGTTTCTTCTTGTGGAAGAGTGATTATAACAAGTGTAACTGTGATAGTGAACAACAAAAATTACAACTAAATCCTACAATACTATAGCCATTTCCCATTCATCATTATAATCTTTTGGAAGAGCTTCTTCTTGTGGAAGAGTTAGAATGAGGATAACTACAGTAGTTAATTAAAACAACTATGAATTCAACTTCTAATCCTACAATACTATAGCCGTTTCCCATTCATCATTATAATCTTTTGGAAGAGCTTCTTCTTGTGGAAGAGTTAGAATGAGGATAACTACAGTAGTTAATTAAAACAACTATGAATTCAACTCTAAAAACGTAAAGGCAGCTAGAATACTTATCTAATTTACGCAAATATAATCCGTGCAAGAGGCAGGGGCCCTCTACCACTTGACGGAATTCAACTCCAAATTAAATCAACGCCTTCCAAACAACTCTGTCTACTTCATTAAAGATGAAATAACTTGAACATAACACTCTGCGTCTTCAGAAATGTAGCACAGAATCTAAATAAAATCTAGCATAAAATCTAACATCTAATCTCGGTTTCCCAAGTGTTTATATAGCAAATGCACATAACAAGACTTGCAACAATTCAGGAACACTGTCTTTCCTTATCGGAATCACATTAGGACTCTTGAAGTGGCTGCGTGAAGAGGAAAAAGACATCTGGACTGAGACAGTCCTAATAGAAGTCTTCCTTCCTAAATGTGTTCCCACGTTCCAAAACCATACCTAGAATTCGTTTCTTCCTTCATGGTGAGCAACGAACCATGTAGACATGACGTGGAATATGCCCATATGCGGTTTTTCTTGAGAGGCCACCTGGAACATACTCAAACGTGAAGACAGCTGCAGAATCGCCGGTTAGCTACGAAATGTCTGCATTCTGCAGCTAGTTCCGGTCAAAATTCTTTACAATGGAAAAAATCACAAAACTTAGCAAGTCAGTCATGTAAATCATTCTAGAAGTAATTTTAACTATATTCATTGATCAATTGGGTCTAGGATAGCAATGGACAAGGGAAAATGAGGTAAAATGAGATGAAAGAAAGCACAATTTCGAGGCTCAACATACCCCCACTACTGTCTCTTTGCATGTCCTCATGCAAATTATCCTATGAACTCAGATGCTTCTGCAAGAACATCTAATCCTCTCCTTCTCCTTTGTCTAGAAGCTAGAGATCTTCTGGGTTTTCTGATAACAAGTTTGAACCTTAGGTTGGTGAGTGCCCTGATTAGCTTCTTGTTCCTTTTCTTCAATTTTTCATTGGTCTTCTCCACTTTGTCTATATGTAGGGATAAGGTTGAGTTCATATCAGTTTTGAGCTTGACTTGATCCTTGAGAATTTCATTCTCATTTTTGATGTGTCTATTAAGTAATTCCAACTCATACCTATCCCTTCTTAATACATCTATTTCAGACAATGGAGGACTGGGGGTTCTCTCTCTGCTTTCTGAAGCTCTTCTCTCCAAGGTTTCCACATAGTCATAAATTTCTTGTTGAGCAGGGTCAATTTCAGGGGTTCCTTCATAAAAATCCTCTTCAACATCTTCTTCAATGGATGTTTCCTCATCTTCTATATCAATCACCCCTGTTTGTTTGATTTGAGTTTTCTTTAGTTTTCCCTTTAGTCTGTGGCTTCTCCTTGGCTGAGAGGATCCCTCTCCTTTCTCTGTGGCAGATTTCTTGATTACCTTCTCTTTCTTAAGTTGCCTCTTGATTTGAGTCAACTTCTCTAAAATGATTTCCTCACTGCTCTCTTGGATTGTTTTGTCAATTTCAACTTTTGAAGCCCTCCATTTTCTACTTTTTCTTGTAGGCTGTGGTTCAGGTGATGGTTCTTTTGGCTCTTCAAAATGATTTCTTATTAAGAAATTGTCCCATGTATCATTTGTTTTGGCCAAATGATGCTCAATCAAAATTTTAACCAAACCATGATGATATAGGGTTGTCTCTAAAAATTGAACCCTTCTTTGAACACAGGCAGCCATCTTTTTCAGACTTTGAAGTAAGAAATATGGTAGGTTTAAGTCTTCCCCCAGAAAATGCATCATTAGTCTAATGTGGTAGACATAAAATGTTCCATATCTACCCTCACATGTAATAAATTTTTGCAGAAGAAGTAGTACGTTTCTCCATTTGTTTTTCAATGCAGAACTAGGAATTCCTTTCTTAAATACACTGACATCCATACCTGGTGATTTTAAAATTTGCTTCCAGGATTCATTGTGGAATTCTCTGTTTTTGAACCATCTCTCTCCAGTTCTGAGCAACCCTGTAGCCTCTGCAATGAAAACTTCAGTGACAGTAAATTTGACATCTCCTACTTCAACTTCGGTTCCTTGAAATAATCTTGCAAATTTTTTAGTGACTTCCTTGTGGAAGCCATCAAATTTCTCCAAAAATTGAAGCCATCCTATCTGTTGTAACATTTCTTTGCATTGAGGGTAGCCTTCTAAATATTTTGAACCCACTGGCTCAGTTCTTACAATGAAACCCATGATTGCTTGTTCAATGTTCAAATTAACACTCTTCTACCCACAAAAATAATGACTTTCACCTTCGAATTGAAATGGCTTCAAATTTTTAATGATAATGGCTTCAAATTTCGGAATGACATACCTCTGGTTGATAATGACCACAGCTTCAAACTTCGAGCTGATATACTTCTGACTGGCAATGAAAACAACTTCAAAATTTCGGACTGATATGCCTCTGTTGACAATTGAACTTTGGACTGATATGCCTCTGTTGACAATTGAACTTTGGACTGATATGCCTCTGTTTGACAGTGACAAATGGTTTCAAATTTTCCACACAGAAATAGCTTCAAATCCCCATACTGCTATATCTCTGTCTCTTGGTAACAAATGGCTTCAAATTCTTCAATGCTATACCTCTGTCTCCCAATGGCAAATGACTTAAAATTTTTCAATGCTATACCTTTGTGTTTATAGTGATAATTTCAATCTCTACCCACAGTGATACTTTGTATGCCCACGGAATCAAATGGCTTTAAATCCTCACGCTGCTAGACCTCTGAATTTACCCTTTTGCTCTTCTTTGCGTTTACAATGATAATGCTCAATGCTATTCAAACTGATATCCTTTTGCTCTACTTTCGGTGTTAAGAATATCTCTGTCTACGGAATGAAATGCCGGCTACAGAATGGAGTGATGGCAGTGGTCACGGAATGAAGTAGTGGAGTGAGGTGGAGGGAATGAATTAATGATTGAAGAGATGGCGGAGATTTTTACAACGGCAAAGAGAATCATCATTGAATGATTTGGTTAAGAGACGTGAAGGATTCAAATACCTCGACCATTTTAACCGCTTAAATGATGTCGGATATGGAATTTGAAATGAGAGATTTTAATCCAAAGTCTGTGGAGGGTTTATTGGTCATTGATCAATAAAAATAATTAAAACAACCTTTTCGAACAATTCATAACTAAAACTATGCTAAACTTTATGAAATGCCATTATAATCTAAACTTGTTACTTCTGCTTTCATTTTGATTTTTGTAGTCTTTGTCTTCTTGTTCACCTTTGGAGGAGTCTTCATAATCTCTCTTTGATGCTTTTGATTTATGGACACACTGGGTCATTTTGTTGCAATTATAATGTCTGCTGATTGATGCCTTCAGGATTTGTAGCTGCAGAAAGACTGTCTGGCTGCAGAAAGGCTGATCAGCTGCAGAATGTCTGTTGAGCTGCAGAATGTTCCTGTAGAGCATTTTAATCATAAAATGGAGTGTTGGGTGAAATGTTATATGGTATGAATGAAAATGAATGATGGATTATGATATGTATGAAGTGGATGATGACATGGAATGGATTCAGTTTATGAAATGGAGTGAAAGAACATAAGCACTGCACTGCAATTCATGACATTTTTTATTCATTTACAGCAAGACATCAAATTTTGAATTTTATCATGAAAATGAGATGGATGGAGTATGGAATGAGATGAATGATGTGTGGAATGGAGTATGACATGAATGAATGAATGAAATGGAGTATGGATGGATAAGTGAATGGAGTGAAATGAAATGAGATGAATCATAAGCACTATGGATCTGAACTTATGATTTTATAACAGATGCTTGGAAAAAAAAAAAAAATGGGAAAAGTTAGAGTGTCAGAGAGACTCTGATTTTCACCCTATCTTTTCTGTATAAACATGCCAATCAATGATTGGTTTTCATGTTTATACCTTTTTTTTTTTTAATTTTAATTTTTTTTTTTTCAAAAGAAATACTTCAAAAAATTTAATTAAGTTGATGAAAAAGAGAAACTCTTCTTCATTAACTTCACATCATTGCTTTCTTGGAACTTCCTGACAAACTCTTCTCTTGAGAGTGATTTATGATATAACTTCAATCGATGACCATTCACAAGAAAAGTGACCTCTTCTTCATCTCTATAATTGATTTCATCGCCCATTATCAAAAATTCGAACAATTTCATATGGCCCAACCAATGTGTCCGAAATTTACCTTGAAAATCCTTGAATTTTTGAATCAAAACAAGATTTTGTGTTCACCTCTTATTGTGAATTTCTTCTTTATGTACTTTGCTTGCACATTCAGTTTCTCTTTGCCGTTGGACTAGACTTGCTTTTCCGAATCGAATCTTGTCTCGATCTCATCCAATTCATTAATTTGTTCAGCTTGCGTTTTTGTGCCTCCTCAATAGATTCCCAAGTCTCAACGAACTCATCTTGAAGGTCAGAATTTGGAACTCTATGGGAAACAAAACTTGCTTTCCATAAACAAGTTCATAAGGAGTATGACCTGTTGTGTTTCTCCATGTAGTTCTATAGGCCCACAAGGCTTCAGGAAGCCTATCTACCCAATCTCTTCTATGTAAATGAACAGCCTTTGTTAGGATTCCTTCAATGACCTTATTAGTAGATTCCACTTGACCATTTGCTTGTGGATGATAAGGAGTAGATTTTCTATGTCTGATTTTGTACTTCTCCATTATTTGCTCCACTAGCCTTGATGTAAATTGAGCTCCTTGATCTGTAACAATTTCCCCTGGGACACCAAAACGAGTAAAAATATCCTCAAAAAGAAAATTAACTACAGATGATTCATTAGCAACAAGTAATGGTTTAGCTTCTACCCATTTAGTAACATAATCAGTGCAAACTAATATATATTTCTTTTGTTTTGATGGAGGACTAATAGGTCCTACAAAATCCAAAGCCCATTTTTCAAAAGGTTCAATGTGTACCTGAGGTTGTAATGGCATCTCACCCGAAGGAGAAGGTTTCCCTACCCTTTGGCAACTGTCACACCTTTTGACATACTCCTTAGCATCTTTAAACAAGGATGGCCAATAATATCCTAAATTAAGGATCTTATAGGCTGTCCTCTTATCTGCAAAGTGTCCGCCACAAGGCCCATCATGACATGCCTTGAGAATATCAGGCATTTCATCTTCACGAACACACCTTCTTATGATCAAATCTGGACCTGTCTTGTACAACTCATTAGCGACCCATGAATAATTTGCACTATCATTAATGATTTTTCTTTTATCCCTTGCATTCATAATTGAAGGAAATTTTCCTGAAACTAAATAATTGGCAATATCAGCAAACCATGGAGCTTGGGTAGAGATTGCAAAAAGATATTCGTCAGGAAATTGATCTTCAACCGGAGTGTCATCTTTGATGTTTTGGATTCTAGACAGGAAATCAGCCACAGTGTTTTGTTTTCCAGGCCTATCTAGAATAGTAATGTTGAATTCTTGCAATAGTAACAACCATCTTATAACTCTGCCATTAGTGATTGATTTATTCATTAAGTATCTAATTGCAGAATGATTAGTGTGAAAAAAAGTTTCATAGCCTGTTATATAGTGTCTAAATTTTTTTATGGCATGAACAACAGCTAAAAACTCTTTTTCAGTTACAGTATAGTTTAACTCTGCAGGAGTCAAATTTTTACTGATATAATAGATGGCATAGGGAATTAAATCTTTTTGTCCCAATATTGCTCCTAGAGCTGTATCGGAAGCATCTGTCGAGATATGAAAAGGTAACTTCCAGTTAGGTCCCCTTAATATAGGTGCTTCAGAAATTTTGGTTTTTAGGGTTTCAAAAGCTAACTGGCAATCAGAAGTCCACTTAAATTCACAATCTTTGGTGAGTAATTTGAAGAGTGGAGATGTTATTTTGGTGAAGTTTTCTATAAATCTCCGATAATACCCTGTAAATCCTAGAAAACTTCTAACATCTCTTTGACAACTTGGAATGGATAGGTTAGAAATGACTTCAACTTTTGCATCATCAACTCTAATCCCATCCCCTGAAATATGGTGCCCTAAAACAATACCTTCAGTGAACATCATAAAACATTTTTCATGACTAAGTGAAAGGTTTGCTTCTTAACATCTTTTTAAGACTTTTTCCAAGTTTTCTAAAGCTTCTTCAAATGTATTCCCATAAACTGTGAAGTCATCCGTGTACACCTCTACACAGTCATGTATTAGATCCGAAAAAATTCCTAATACTGCCCTTTGGAATGTTGCAGGTGCATTGCATAATCCAAATGGCAATACTCGGTAAGCATATGTACCCCAAGGACAGGTAAATGTGGTTTTATCTTGGTCTTCAAGTGCTACTTGGATTTGATTGTAACCACTAAACCCATCTAGGAATGAAAAGTACTTTTTTCCAGCTAATGTATCTAATACTTGATCTATGAAAGGTAAAGGAAAATGGTCTTTAAGAGTAGCTTTATTCAATTCTCGGTAGTCAACACACACCCTCCATTTTCCATTTTTCTTTGGCACAATTACCAAAGGAGAAACCCACTGACTATCTGAAATAGGATAGATGAAATTAACATTTAACAATTTTTGCAATTCCTCTTTAACAATTTTCCTAAGATTTGGATTCATCCGTCTTTGAGGCTGTCTGATTGGTTTGCAATTTGCCTCTATATAGATGTGATGAGTACAAGTCTTGGGACTTATCCCTTTCATGTCAGTGTATCCCCATGCATATGCAGAAGAATGTCTCTGTAATACTTTGACTAACTCTTCTTGTTGAGATTTTTCTAGGTTTTTGTTTATGTTCAAGGTTTTGCCTGGAAAATTTTCACTTGTAGAGCTGCCAAATTTGTCCATAGAATGAAGAGACATCTGCCTAGATGACAAAAACTCAATATTGGATCCCTCTTGAAATGATTCATGTTTGTGTTCTGGAGAGGATTCAAAGTTTTCTGGAGTATTCAGAATTTGATTATCTTCACTAATTTCTGAAATTGTGAAGAGTGGTTGTAAATATTCTTCATCCTCTATCCATTGAGTCATCTAGATCTGTAATTGTCCTAGCTAGAGGATATAAAGTGAATCTCTTAGTTGAACTACCATCAGAAATATACATATCATCGTACCTACAACTAATAAAAGCATCAGCTGTAGCCAACCAAGGTCTTCCTAGTATAACAAGATGGCCTCCTAGATTATTCTTAGGAGTTAAGATCATGAAATCCACAGGGTACTCCCAAGAGTCTAGGGACACTGGAATGTCTTCTATTACCCCATCTGGTCTGATCACAGATCTATATGCTAATTGTAATAGTGTGGGTGTAAAGAGAAGATTAGGAAGTTTCAGTTTGTCCATGATTTGTCTACTCATGATATTTATTGCTGCTCCTAAGTCAATGAGTGTGTTTTGAATTTCAATTCCATTGATGTGAATTTTGACAACTGGATTTCCTAGGTCAAGGTACTTTGGAATAGTAATCTTTCCCATCATAATGTCTGCTATTTGTCCTACCAGTTGAATTTTCTTGGTTTCTCTTATTCTTTTTCTTGTTGTCTTCATACTCAACTCCTTTATGGTTTTGGCTAAGATTGGGATTTCCTTGATGGCTTGCAATAATGGAATTTTAATGCAAACATTTCTCAATTCATCTAAGAAATCATAATTAGGCACCATGATTTGTTTCTCTACACCTCTATCAATTTGTAATCTTTCCGGAAAGGGAGGTATAGAAGTAGATGTGGATGGTTGCTCTAATACAGGAGTTGGATTTATTGGATCTTTTTGTTTTAGTTTTTCAATGTTTTGGTCTTGAAAGGATGTGTTTTCCTCAAGACTTTTATTAACCCGTAGGGAGTCTTCCTCAGAATTATCTTGTCCTTGTATGATCACAGAAGGTTTCCTCTTTTCAAGTATCCTTCCAGACCTAAGTTGAACATCACTAAGGTCTAGAGGAGTAATTAAATAAGTTGGAAACTGTTGACCTTCTATCATGTATGTATTCTGAGGGTTCTTATTATTGGGGTTTGGTATGGGCTGAGCCGGAAATTGATTGGATTTTTGAGGGAATGGTAATGAAAGTGGTTGATTTTGATGTGGTTGGTTTTGATGATGTTGTTGAGGATTTTGTTGAAAATTTTGTTGAAGATTTTGAGGAAAGTTTTGTTGAGGATTTTGAGGATAAAAATGTGGGTATGGTGGATAGGATGGTGGATACCGATAGTATGGAGAGTATCTTCCATAGGGACTTTGTGTTCCTTGTGCCCAGGACTGAGATTGATTTTGAAATTGGGGCCAAGGTTGCTGCCAAGAATTCCAAGGTGGAGGTTGATTATACATTTGATCATGGAATCCTTGTGTCTGAGGTCCCTGCCAAGGTCTTCTAGATACAAAATTAAGAGACTCTGTGGAATCTGTAGGAATTTCTTCCTGAAAAACAGCCTTGAGACCAAGAAGAGAAGGACAATTCTTGGTCTCATGTTTCTCAGAACAAATAACACAGGTTTCTACAACTTTTACATCTAGAGGACACTCTCTCAAGGCATGTTTCTTCCTACATTTGGGACAAAAGATTGCCAAGGCATCAGATTCAGCCTTTTGCTTGTTTTGTATCTCGAGGGTGTCTATTTGTTCACTAAGACTCCCTAAGATGTCAGATTTAAAATCATCAAGCATATGTCCTATTTCTGATCTACTTACTGTCCCAGAAGCAGACTTACTTGCCCTTGCAAGAGCAAGATCTCTTGGACCTTTGACAGTTTTAGATTTCCCTCTTGAAAGGTTAATACATAACTCAGATATTTCAGGTAATGTGAGTTGTGATATATCCCCTTTTCCCATCATGTTAAGGATATCCAACCATTCATCCCTAATGGTTTTCAACAAAAGAGCTTTTAAAGTGTCTTGATCTAGGTTTTCCATTTGTGCCCTTTTGATGTTGTATTTAAATCTTTCCAACAAATCTTCTAATTTTTCATCTTCTTTTTGTAACATCTTGAACACTTCTTCCTTATGATTAACCGGCATACAATAATCCAAGTATCTCTCTAGAAATGCTTGTTTCATGTCTTCCCATGTTCTAATAGAACTACCGATTAGACTCATAAACCACTTCAATGCTGCTCCTTTCAAGGTTGAAGGGAACAATTTCAGTTTTTGAGCATCTTGTAAGTAGTCATAAGTTCTACACAAAACTTCGAATTCAAATAGGAAGGTTTCAGGATCTTCAGTTTTAAGTCCATAGAAGTTTGGAAGGACAGAGGGTGAAATGTTTTTCATGGTTGTATTGGTTTCTTCATCAATTATAGGGAACCCAAAAGAGCTTCCTATTCTACCTCTTCCTCCATTTGCACCTCTATCTCCTTCTCCTCTACCTCCTTCTCCTCTACCTCTACCTCTACCTCCAAACAGTGTGTTTTCTCCATTAAAAACTCCTCCTCCTCCTTTCTACCATGGTTGAATCTCCGAGAAGGTAGTTGCACAGAGGCCCAACAGAGTCTTTAGATCTCGTAGATCTTCTTCTATGGCAGGTTCAGTGGATGAAGTGGAAGGTTTCTCTACTGGAATAGGTGACCTTAGATCTTCTAGAAGTCCAGGATCAGTAAAGGATGGAAGATGGGTTTGAGTTGAAGGTGTACTAGCTCTGGATCTAGATGAAACAAGTGGTGTTCTAGAAATTAAACTTCTGCCTCTGCTGCTTATAAATCTTCCCCTTGAATCTCTCTCCCTACGCATAAAATTGTTTTTGGATGCTAAGAAATAAAGGTTACCTAGTTTTCACTTCCCCGGCAACGGCGCCAAAATGTTTGGTCTCAATCTAGTCTCCTAAACTGAGCTCATTTAATTGTCAACCAGGATTTGTAAACTGCTGAAGTGAAGTGTACTGTATGTACCTAGGTGCTTGTTTCCTAATGCATTGTGTGTAGTGTTTTGTGATGTTTTTGGTCTTTTGTGATGATTTATGATGTTTTTGGTTTTTTTGGTGATTTTATGTTTGCAGGAAAAATGCCTAGAAAGCTAATGGAAAGGAGCTGGTGATTAAAAACAGAGTTAAGCCTAATTGATGGAATGACAAATGGCAAATGCAATTGGAAACACTAAAGCAGAATTAAATCTAAACTATGACTAAGTATAAGCAAAGCTTGATAATGACTTTTAAGCAAATGACACAAACTAAACTTAAGAAATGATCACTAAATATGCAAATCTTCTAACTAAATAGTTAAACAACTAATCCTACAATGATACAACATTTTGTCCTTGATTAAAGATTTGAAACAGAATTTGAGGAAAAACGTTGATATCATCCTAAGATCTTCTGTTCTAGGACTAATTCCTAACTCTATTCTGCAAATTAATTGAATGTCACAAAACCTTGTTCAAAAGTTATTGATTTCTTTTCAAAGTAGTCTTTTGAAGGAGTGTTCTGTTTATGAAATGATAAGGAAATTGCAGAGATACTTCAGGCCTTAAAATGATGTTGTCTTCTGTTCATATGGTTATGGATCAATTGTAGATTTTAGAACAAGAAGATGTTTGTGAATAATGAAGGCTGTTTTATTAATCTTAACAACTGAAGTTAATCTAATGTGTAGTGAATGCCAACTGAATATGGAGTGTAATGCAATGGGTTAATTTAAGCTTAAGATGCCACTAATCTAAAACAATGCTGAACTACAAGTCATCATCAAACTCAAAACAAATTAACTGAACATGAATTAAGTGCAATTAAACTCCGGAGCATCCTAACTAAGCTACCATGCATTATTCTATGAAATTATACAGTCTATTTTTCCATCATTATTGATATTTTGGAAGAATTCCTTCTTTTGGAAGAGCTAGGACAATTCTGACTGTGTAATTGAGTGCAAATGCAAAACATAAAGGACTGAAGGCAATGAAAAACTAAGATATCATATCCATATCCTACTCGTCATTATGATGTTTTGGGCAAGCGTTTAAGAGCAAGAACAGAGATGATACTTAGTACAAACACACAACTAAATCATTCATTATCATGGTCATGTCTTGGAATCTTTAAGAATTTGTTGGAAGAGTTTCTTCTTGTGGAAGAGTGATTAGAACAAGTGTAAATGTGATGGTGAACAACAAAAACTACAACTAAATCCTACAATACTATAGCCATTTCCCATTCATCATTATAATCTTTTGGAAGAGCTTCTTCTTGTGGAAGAGTTAGAATGAGGATAACTACAGTAGCTAATTAAAAACAACTATGAATTCAACTTCTAATCCTACAATACTATAGCCATTTCCCATTCATCATTATAATCTTTTGGAAGAGCTTCTTCTTGTGGAAGAGTTATAATGAGGATAACTACAGTAGTTAATTAAAACAACTATGAATTCAGCTCTAAAAACGTAAAGGCAGCTAGAATACTTATCTAATTTACGCAAATAAAATCCGTGCAAGAGGCAGGGGCCCTCTACCACCTGACAGAATTCAACTCCAAATTAAATCAACGCCTTCAAAATAACTCTGTCTGCTTCAGTAAAGATGAAATAACTTGAACATAACACTCTGCGTCTTCAGAAATGTAACACAAGATCTAAATAAAATCTAGCATAAAATCTAACATCAAATCTCGGTTTCCCAAGTGTTTATATAGCAAATGCACATAACAAGACTTGCAACGATTCAGGAACACTGTCTTTCCTTATCGGAATTCATTAGGACTTGCTGGTCATACAGAAGAGGAAATATCCTGGATTCCGTACGGGGCCCTAATAGAAGTCTGCTTTCCTAAATGTGTTCCCACGTTCAAAAACCGTACCCAGAATTCGTTTCTTCCTCCATAATGAGCAACGAACCATGTAGACATGACGTGGATTCTGCCCATATGCGGTTTTTCTCAAGAGGCCACCTGGAACATACCCAAACATGAAGACAGCTGCAGAATCGCTGGTTCGCTACGGAATGTCTGCATTCTGCAGCTAGTTCCGGTCAAAATGCTTTACAATGGAAAAAATCACAAAACTTAGCAAGTCAGTCATGTAAATCATTCTAAAATTAATTTTAACCATATTCATTGATCAATTGGGTCTAGGATAGCAATGGACAAGGGAAAATGAGGTAAAATGAGATGAAAGAAAGCACAATTTTGAGGCTCAACAGAATCTATGAACTCCATTGTATAGGAGTCTACCTCATCAATACCATTAGGTAGAATTCCCTCATGCACTTCCAAATGCTTTTCATCCTGCAAGCCTCCTTGAATAATGTCACGATGTTGCTCACCATCCTGAAGATCAATAGACCCATCTACAAAATATTCCCCATGATTTGAAGTAATCTCCTCTTGTTCTGTCTTTGTTGCCTTTTTCTTATCACCTGAACAGGAATGGTTAAGGGCCTAAGGTCCCGTGCAGATAAAGCATAGTCCTCTCCTCCTTATTGCATTCTTGCTGCTGATTTTGTTCTTGCTTTGATTATCATTTTGGTCTACGGAGATATGGCTACTTAAAGGACCATATAACCTCACTAGTACATCAAGGATTTTCTGGTTGTTTTTCAAAATTTCTTCAAGACTGTCCATCTTCTCCCATACCCAAACAGGAATATATTAATTTTTCATAGGAAGATTTTGTCAATCATGCCTTCAAATATTTTCACAAATTTAACCCATAGACTTATAAATGATTTTCCCTTCACTTATGTCTCCCAATAAAAATAATTTACTAAAAAAAATAAAAATCCAACTAGGGTAATAAATATCACCGAAGTGAGAAATGCTGGCTAGGGTGAAAAATAAATTTCACCGAAGTTCCTTGCATAAAACTCTCAGGCTGGCAGGATACACAGCTCTGATACCACTATAAGATTCCAAACAATAAAAATTTGGATAGATCTAAAACATCTTAGTGTTCTCATTTAATACAATCTTTCATGAAGAACCAGAACACAAGAAATGCAACTATTTTATTTATATTATTCTTCATTGAAAGTAAAATACATGCCCAGACCATTAAATCCTACAAATGGCATGCAAAGCTGCTTGACAATGACAAATATAAGAAATTGAAGCCCACTTGTGAATCCTGGATGAATCCACCACATAAACATCACCGCGGGGTTTTTGTCCCAGGATCAATGCTAGAATTGGCCAGGCTAGGTTCTCAACCCAAACACAATAAAGATAGATAATCCAGAATGCTCTAAATGCCTAGCTTCTCTCCCCTTTTATAGGCTTGATGGGTCAATACCAACAAGAAATACCATGGGTCAATACCAACAAGAAATACCATGGCTTAATACCATGGGTCAATACCATGGGAAAATACCATGGATCGATTCTATCCACTTTGACTGGATCAAGAAAAGGAATATTACAAATTGGGCCTGTTGCACAAACTCTGCACCCTTAATCTTTCCAGAAATTTTGAATTGGTAGGAGCAAATCCACCACAGGTTGGCCAGCTTAAAGTGTTTCGAGTGCTTGACCTGAGCTGGAATGCACTCAAGGGTTCTATTCCAGTTGAGTTGGGACAGCTTAAAGCTTTGCAACTACTTGACCTGAGCAGCAATTGGATGATAAATGGTCCTATTCTAGTTGATTTGGGGTAGCTTAAAGCGTTGCAAGTACTTGACCTCAGTGACAATGCACTCAACGGTTCTATTCCAGCATAATTGGGTCTGCTGCAAAAACTAAAACTACTGAATCTGAAAGGAAATGAATTTTCAGGGGGTATACCACCTCAGTTAGGTAATTTGACACAACTTACGCAACTTTGGATTTCTGGTTTGAATATTTCCAGCTCTATTCCTTCTGAAATATCTAGCTTTCCCCTAAATGATCTATCTCTCAGTGTTGTTAACATCATAGGGGACACACTTAAAGCTGTTACCAACTTGACCAAGTTGGTGCAGCTTAAAGCATTGCAACTACTAGACCTGAGCGGAAATCAGATGAAGGGTCGTATTCCAGCTGATTTGAGGCAGCTTAAAGCGTTGCGAGTACTTGACCTTAGTGGAAATGTACTCAACGGTTCTAGTCCAACCTAATTGGGCATGCTACAGAAACTAGAGCGACTAAATCGGGAAGGCAATGAATTTTTTCAAAGCTTTGTCCATTAATGCATTAAAAAATAAGTTTTCAAAGGGATAGAATTTTTAGAATGCAAACCTTTTTCCTAAGTTTTACACTCTAAAATGGCTTTGCACCTTAAAAGATATTTGATCTTTCTTGGAGCTTTCCAGATCCATGGTTAAGATGGATATATATGATTTAAATAATAATGAAATACATATCCCATTGCATGCCAAAAAATAAAAAACCCTATAAAATCATTATTCATGACATTGGTCCACATCCTACTTCACAATAGCAACACCAAAATATAAATTGAAAATTTTAGATGATGAAAGATTATTTTTTCCCAAATTTTGTAATTTATTGATATAATATTTTGTAATTTATTAATTCTAATAAATAATAAAAGTTTTCATAAATAATTAGAAATCTTAATTAAAAATGTTCAAATTATATTTAAATAAAGAATTTATATAAGAACAAATTTAAGTGTTTCCCAAGAGGCGTAGAGAAAATGGTGAGAGTGTGTTCTGTTAAAGAACTTTGTGGTGTAAAGGTTACTAGTTCGAAACTCTGTGGGAAAAAATCCAACTATCCTAAGGGTTGGTGTGACCCAAGATAGTTGTGAACCCCAGGTGATTTTGACAACTTAGATTCCCCTAGGATGTCACTACTCAAGCCACAGATCAAGCATGGAAATCATCTAAAGACTCACATTACCTTTTTTTTTTTAGTGCAATATGATAGGAAACACAAGGTATACTAGAACAAAAATAATTTTATTATTTAAAATAGTAGTGAGGACTCCAATCATCTTTTACAAATATTCAAGCTCCAACATGTACAACACAATATCCAACTTCTTCAAGGATCCAACCTTGAATGAGGACTTCAATCCTCAAATATAAATTCAGGCTCCAATCTAGTCTCTCACAAGGCTATAACCTTGAATGGGGGAGCTAATCCTCAACTATGAATCTAGGCTCCAACCTAGTCTCTTGCAAGGCTCCAAAATTTCCAAAACACTTCTAATACAACTCAATCACTAATTAAGCAAATAGATCAAGATACTAATTCATGATGTCTTCTATAATGGCTTCAAGATGGCTTCAATGACTGATCCAAATTACCTTCAATGGCTGCTCTAAAACATTCTTCAAATGTAGCTTTAAGAACTCTTTAGGATTCACTATAAAATTTTCTCCATGGTCTACTCCATAAGTATTTAAGAATGTTACAAAAAGGCTTATTTAAAATTATTTAATGAATACCAAATAAATAGTTCAAAAAGATCTAATGTCAACTCCAAATCTGCTCCACGTAAGTTTCAAAAAATTATCTAGAAGGATACTTCAAGGTCTTATGAAAAATGGTTCTTTAAGTCTGTTCAAAAGGGTTCTTCAAGTTTGCTCAAAACTCTTCTCTAAAAATCTCCAAGTCTACTTCACATAGATTCTTCAACTTTTATTTAAGGAAGGGTTCTAGGGCCTCTTTAAAGGTTCCCAAAATTGATCCATTGTCTATTGAAAATTGACCCAAAAATGATAAAAAAAACTAGGCCCAAATATACCCCATTACCTTACGACCAAATCATTGAAAAAAGTCCAAATTTCTCGCCTCTGGGTTGAAATTATACAGGCCATAAAGCGCTAAACTACCACAAGTAGAAATATGATGTAAGATAGTCTAAGTTTCATGGTTTGAATTTTTCCTCAAAAGGTTGAATTACATTCAACAAGGGGGGGTGTGAAATCATAGGCTTGAATTAGCCTCAGGAAAAAGTTGTTTCATAGGTCTGAACTCCTCTCTTATAGAGTTGAGTTCTTCCTTGCCTTAGGTCTGATAATCCTCCACATATGTAGGTTGAAGTTTGCTTGAAAAAGGATGTTGAGGTTTGTTATTGAACATGTCTGAGGTCTGTACCAAAAGTGGTCTAGTTTTGTCCACAAGAAGAATAAAATTTTAACAATTAATTTCCTCATAAATTACTTTAAAAAATGTATAGAAAGAACCTCCAACAAATCTTGATCAATAATAGAGATAGACTTCAAAAGACATTTCTTCAATTTATTCCTTGGCTCATGAGGTATGAACCATCTTCTATTTTTTTTTTGGTCTAGATTCCTTCTTATATATTGCTCAACCAAATTGGTGTGGGGAATGGAGAGGGAGGATCTCTTATTTATACTATTTTAACCATACAAACTGAACCGAAACGTGTGTTGGGAGGGGGCCGACTTGATCTTTATGTAGGAAAAATTATTAGGGAGTGAAATAGGTATATTTCAATTTGAAAATTCCATTTATCTTCAAAAAGAAGAATCTAGGATGCATGCAAGTACTAGTTGGAAAGGGCTTAAAGTCCTCTTTAATATCATGCACTTCTCTTCTTCAGTTGGATATCTCGTTGATATCAATAAAAAACTATATCTCAACAATATCCGCATTTTTTTTTTTGATGGCAACAATCTCCCCTTATCATCATGCTACTCCATTGTCTTCATATTCCCCCCCTTTGACATCAATAGAAAAGGGATTCTCCCCTTATCTGCATCTTCAGTTACTCCTCTATTTTATCTACCACTAAGGATTTCTCCCCTAGACTCATGCTTCAAGTATATTTCTATGGTCATCTACATCAATATTTTACAATGATAATCTCTGATGCATAATATTCACTTTATTTAACTTGATTCCTTTTTCTCTCTATATATTTTGGAGGCTTGAAGAAATATTGAGTTGGATAGCTTGATTGGCTATTGGAGATGATCTCTTTTTAATGATGGAGTATTTTCAAATACACTTTCTGCCTCGTGGTCTATCAAAATGACTTTTTATCTACCTTGTCTTGTCAATTAGCCAATACTTCATACATTATCTTGTCCAACTTGTCAGGTATTGTTGTGTGTGTGTGGCCAAATCTATAAATGTTGCTTCAATGTTTGTTTAATAATCAAATTTTAGATCAAAACATCTTGAAACTATAAAAGGGGAGTAACTATACTTATTTTTGGATGACATGTTGTAACACACCCCCTCCTAACCCATACCAAAAAACTAGTTAAAAGGAAGGTGGTTACTATGCTGACCCAAAATCCAAGGTGTAATTATGGAAATGGGATCTAATAATTTTGAGCTTTTCATCTCACTTAGAGTCTTCATTTGACATCACCATTATGTTTGTCTCGTTAAGACAAATCTGTTGATATAAAATTTTACCTCAATGTGACCTCTGGATCAAAATTTATGACCATTTAAGTCCTAAAAATTTAGAAGGTACCACATCAAAATCTTGGCGTCATGGTTTCCATGTTGCTATACCCACTTACCTAATCTCTCAACAACACTTGGTGATTAAGGATTGGATTTTTACCTGTTCTTGTGTTTGGGTCCCACGACCTTGGGTTATGCATTCAAGAAGCTCTACTTCGAACATTCAAGGAATAACCTCCAGTGTACCCCACTTCATCCATCCCAGGAATAAACTATGTTGCTCCCACTTCATCCATATAGGAATGAGACCTCTGGTTCTATCAGTTCATTCCTTCGAAGAAATAACATCCAATGTTCTTTCTTCCTTTCTCTCGATAAATAACCTTTGGTTCTCCCGCTTCATTCTATCTGGGAAATAACCTATGATTCTCCTGCTTCATTTCTCTCGGGACATAATCTCTAGTTCTCCTATTTCATTTCTCATAGGAAATAACCTCTGCTACTCCCACTCCACTTCTCCTGATAAATAACCTTTGGTGCACCCTGCATCCTTCATCCAGGAACAAGACCTCTGGGCACCATGCTTTAATCCTCCTAGGAAATAACATCCAGGATTAATTTCATCCAGGAAATTAACATCCCAACATTCTACATGCTACAATCTTGCCATGCCATCTGAGTCCTTGCTAGCTCAGGTGTCTCCCTTGTGTGATATTCTATGGGCTTCTGAGATTATAAATTTTGGGCATACCCCATCCCAAATCTCTCACTAGACTCTCAACCTCTTACATTAAGTCTGAACACTTCGAAACACTGGCCTTGCTCCAGTTCATGTGGCCATTAATTTATCTTGTAATTCAATCCTCGCATGGCCTGACATATTCATCCATGTTCTTGGGTAGGGTTTTGAGGCCAATGCATTTCTCCCACACTGTACCTTGTACCATCTACAAGGGATTTGACCATGGCTCAACTACAGTTGTTCTACAAACATCTAGACTTGTGCCATATCTGAACCATAACCATTAAAGGTTTATGAAGCATACTTTTGTGCTATCCTTCATGAGCTTCCCACAAGAACACCATATACGCGATTTTTTATGACAGAAATACAATGCAAGGTTTGAGGAGTTGACCATACAGGCCAAGGACTTATTCATTCAGTCCCATGGATTTGTTTTAGTCCCTCAATCCTCGATCCCACAACGTAGAAAAGTTGCAAAAAAATATGGAAGGAATGCAGTGCCAAGATGGCCACAAGATCATCAACATTCCACAAAATAATAGGAAGTCCCTCTTTATAGTCCTTTTACAGGCATAAACCATATATACTGGAACATTAATCAACATTTTCATAGGACTACAAGCATTTCATTTCCATAAAGGAGCCACAATATGATCATAAAATAACATTAACACTAACTAGAGGCCACACAATGAGCATCCAATGCTCATACCTCCTACAGAGATTCTACTTCGTGCACATGATACTCATAAGTATAGTTATACCTGTGTAATTTTAATCATATTAAACAATATAATACATGTGTAAGACCCATGTAACAATATCATCAAATATTTATAGATAATTTTCCTTAAATTCATAGCTTTAAACTAAAATATTTTTCATTTACAATTCAGAAAAGAAAGGCATTGAAAATGGAACTTCACTGTTCCACCCAAACTTATACCTACTATAGCCAAAATCACTTACAACAATCACCCTCGATCCAAATCCACGATCTAAGGGGAATTTATTTCTCTACAAACTTTGCAAAAAACCATCTTCAAGACACAGAGGATGGAAATTATGACACTGGGTGGTTTATCAGCTAGCCAAGCACAACAAAATCTCTGGTAAGGGTGGTTTATTAGCTATGTCAAGCACTCTAAGAGTGGTTTACTAGCCTACAACAAGCACCCATTATACATGTAGTTTATAATCCCTAGTTGTAACATTGATTGGTTTATTGTGTCAAGCACCCCATGAGTGGTTTATCAACCCATAATAAGCACTCAATCCCATCTCCCTTTGCTCTTATAGTCATGATAATTTTTCTCAGGGAAATCCCATTCCATCATCTCATAACTTATTATAGCTTTGCTCATGAGCTCCACTAAGAAGAGGTCCAACCCAATATTGTTGTGCATTCTCCTTTTTATCATTTTCCCAGGTGTCTCTTCATATTCTTCTTGGAATCTCCCTCTTCTTTTACTCATTGTTTACACCATAAAATTAATTTAAGGTAGGTGCCAACTAGTGCCACTTGGGTTCATACTTCCTCTTCCCTATTAGATCATGGATTTGTGGTCCCATACTTTAGGACATTACATTATTACATTACAATAATTAGGGGAAAAAGTTCCATGGGTGTCACAAACCCCGCCCCCTTAAAGGAAACACCATCCCTGGTGTTCTTATTAGCATAAAAAAACAAAACTAAGATTTATATATATAGTTCTTACTTCTCTTTATTAAACACAAAAAAAATATGGGAATTGCATCCTTATTTTCTCAGCCATATCTCAGATGATTTCATCCAGTCCAAAGTGCTTCCATTGAAACTAATTTTAGCTTGCTAGCTTTCCTTTTTCTAGAGTGCTTCCTGCCTCCAATATCCAACGTTGCTATCTTTGCACTTCTTGCTCCTTCAACGAACAATTCCTGACCCATTGCTTCTCGGAATACCCCCAATGTGCTTATGATTCCAATCATACATGCTCATGACCCTTTAAAAACCAATATCATTTTATGTCATCCCCCTTCTTTCCTTCACAGTCCCTCAAGCGATTTGATCCCCCTTCCATGCAGTTAATCACCTTCCAACACTACAAAGAAAAGACCCTCTAGCAGATGTTTTTGAGGAAACCCTTACAAAAATACCCCAGAGATCCATTTGTAGCGGAGGTTACTAGAGGAGGTTAGTGGGTGGAGTTTTTTACAGATGTTTTTCATTCGGTGCTCTTATCATCTTAAACTGCATCGGTGCATTCAATAAGAGAAAGCACCGGTGCACAAAAAACATTGGCACACCGAGACACCGTGTGCTCTGTACAAACCCGCCCAGTGTGTCTTATTACTGTAGCGCATTAGTGCTTTACAAAGATTCTGTAGCGGTGCATCCTAAAACCTCGTGCCAAAATTAAAACTGCCTAGTGTGGTTTTAAGAAACCACATCGATGTGCCTATAAAACCTTGGGCACTGGAATAGGGTTAAATAAAAAAAATTACGGCCAAAAAACCACATTTTTCAATTTTCAGTGCTCCAAATCTCTCAAGCACCGGTGCAACTTATCCTTGTCTAAGGCGCCCTGACATCGGTGCTCCCATTGCACCCATTGCACGCACTACTGTTGTGCATTGCCCACCAATCTCCATTTTGAATTTTGCAAAATGGTGGGGAAATTTAGTTTTGGAAATTCTATAGCCAATATGCCTCATCGATGGCCAAATGTATAGGTATTTTTCTTGTTTTTCCATAATTAAGACTTTTATCATATTAGAATTGTAAATTATCTTAAAATTAACCATTTAAAAAAACAAAATTTCTCGCGCGGTGTGCTCGAGATGTTTGGCTCGCACTAGTTCACAGTGTTGCCTGTAAATTTATAGGCCACACCGCAACTGGTGCTAACGGTATTCGCACCAGTTCTGGGGTGGTACCGAAAGGTGCACAATGATATTTTAAAATTTAAAAAAAGTGCGGTGCGGTCGGTTACCCGGCCGCACCATTGACCCTATGGAATAGCGGCAATGCGGTGCGTTGACTGAAATATTCGCCGCAAGGCGGGTAATTTTGTCAGCACACCACATTCCCACATTTCAACATGGTAAATAGTGTGGCCTGGTAAAATACCGCACCATTGAAAATGTACTAATGTCAAGAGGTCGGTTCCCTGATCAAACTATACGCCTCATGGCATATAGTTTGGTTGGCACACCGCCCTCCCGACACCGGTCCATATTCAACGGTGCGATCTGTTATACCACCACACAGTTGAATTTGGAACAATGGCAGGAGGGCGGTGTGCTGAAAATTTGCAGGTGCACCACCTCCAGTGCACTGCAAATTTTCTGGGGCACTGCCTCTGGTGCATGACAAAAAAAGACGCACCGTGATCGATGCATGCCTGTTTTTTGTGGTGCACCAATTTTTTTTTTTTTTAAATTTATATATGTATATTCCTAAATACATGTCTCTTTTAATAAAATAATTTTATTTAATATGCCAATCATTAAGAGACGTGAAAGGAGAGAAGAGAGGGAATAACAACAACAACATGTGGACCAGTATAACATGGTTCGCCTATGGGAGGCACGAGAGAGAGAGAGAGAGAGAGAGAGAGAGAGAGATGTGTACTCTCGCCCTATTGCAACAGCTATCCAGGGGCTCCTAAGGCAGGTAGGCGTCCTCCAGTTTTATGAGGAGGCTACTTCCCTGAAGGGCCATGGTTTATTTTTGCGACATCTTATACACAAGTGGAATGCCCACATACAGGCTTTCTGGGTTGGTCCTAACCAGCGATACGCGCCCACTGAGGAGGACATCTGTTTCATTACAGAGCTATCGAGGAGAGGGGTGGGTTTTCCATAATTCACAGAGGTTCTAGTTGGCTATGCAGTAGGGAGTCAGTTGGTGTACTCTCAGAGACACGTTAGCGTGGATATACTATCTCCTTCAAATTTTCATGTCTAGAGGTCAGTTACATATTGCTGCATTTGGTAGTAAGGAGTTGATGTGCCTCTCACTTATGATTTCGACCATTTCACACAACACCATCGATGGGCAATGAATTAGTTGCCTGCTTCTATATTATGTTGATTCTTTAGTACAGGAGTCACGACTTGTCAAGTGGTCTTCCATTTTATTGCAGCAGTCCTGTACAACCTTAGATAGATGTCCCACTCATGCAGAAGGGAGAGTCAACTTCCATTTTGCTTTAGAGATTTTTTGTTTATTTTTTGAGAGGTTTCCAGAGACGAGGCCTACTTTTGTTCGGCAGCCTCATGGGCCAATGCTGGATGCACAGATTCATGTGGGGATAGATGATGCTCAAGAGGGGCGAGACTAAGTTTTCCGCGAGGATATCACATGATGCACTAGAGTTACTAGCCAGTGTTGATGAGAATCCCTTCATTATGGTCCCCTGTCCTTATGCTGGCTTGGATTGGCGAGGGTGTGCGAACATCCTCTTCACAGATGATGAGTCGCCAGATGATAGAGGTAATATTACTGTTTTATTTAAATTTATGCTAACATGTTCTTTAACTTGTTTTTATTAAATTCTGTAATGAAATTGTCCAATTATTATTGTGTAATTGTATATATTTTGCAGACATTGGGTCTTTTGATGGCGAGGACATGCCAACGCCACCAAATGATCCAAGTGTGGATCCTGATGATGATCAAGATATGCCAGATGCTGAGGATCATGAAGCTGGTGCAGATAGACCTGCTCTTGCTAGTGCACCGGTACTACCTTTTTCTAGGCACGGTAGGCTTGATAGTAGATTGAGGATGGAGTTGGGCGACCAACTCTATGCATTTTTTGTTGAGGTGGGAGTGAGGCCGGCTACTATGAGAGACATACAGGCCGATGGTAGGCTGGTACATATGTGTAGAGGCATGCCGCATGACCTGTACAACCTGATGCGACATTTCGTAGGAGCTACGACCTTAGTTACACAGTTGAGGAGGGCCCTTGGACGTTATAGGTGTGGTTAAGACGTAGCACGTGATCAACAGTCTGCAAGCAGCGATACATCATCTGATGATTACGATCAGGGGAGTGATCATCGTTTACCTCGCGCCGCACAATATGAGCAACCTCCACTAGCATCGACCAACAGTCATTAGGAGAGCAGGTTAGGCCATCGGCCACATCGAGTCAGCAACCTGCAGCATCCAACAATACTCATGATCATGAGCAGGCTGGACCATCGACCATGTCGAGTCATCACAATGATCAGTTGACAGTTGATCTTGATTATCATGAGGTACCAATACCAGATCAACAAGCATTGATTAGCATGTATCTGAGCTTGTCGAGGCTGCACCATTCACTGAGCAGGCCTCGACTAGTACTGCTATTGATGATGTACCACTAGCTGATATATGACATTTATATCACAGTTGTATATTTTTGACATTATATATATATATATATATATATATATATATATATATATATATATATATATATATATGGTCCATGTATTTTATGTTCATGTTATAGTTGTACTTAATTTACATGTTGGTGATCATCATGATGTCTATATTGTTAGGTCATGTTAGATATGTTCATTTAATGTGCAGCTTGAAGATAGATGTGTATGTGATAGTAGTTATTTAGCATGAGATGTATATTTGATGTTTGTGTTGTGATGATGTTATACAATGCTAATAGTTTTTTGTTAGATGATCATGATAACAATGATGTTAGCGAATTTGAATGTGTTTTTTAGTCAAATATGATGTTTGTACGATGGTTATCATGATTGTGATGTTTATTAATTAATTTAATATTAAATGATCATGATAATGTAAAATTGTAATTGTAATTTTAATTGTATGTAAAATTCTAAAATTGTAATTGTAATGGTATATATGTAAATTTGTAAAATTGTAATTGTAATTGTAAATTTTATGTAAAATTTTAAAATTGTAATTGTAATTGTATGTAAAATTATAAAATTGTAATTGTAATTGTAATTGTAGGTGAATTGTAATTTTAATTCTAATTCTAATTCTAATTGTATGTAAAATTGTAATTGTAATTGTATGTAAAATTCTAAATTTTAATTTTAATTTTAATTGTAATTGTATGTGAAAGTAAAATTGTAATTTTAATTGTATGTAAACTATTTGTAAAATTTTAATTGTATTGATGTGAAAAATTTAATTTTATTAATCTGAAGTGATTTTATAAAAATTTGTAAATTTGTAAATTTGTAAAATTTTAAATAATTGTAAAATAATAAATCTAGAATAATATTAAGTTTTGTAACATAATAAAGTTTAGAAAATAATGCAAATAAATTCATGTACTTTAGAATTATCATTATTTTATTATGATCTTGCATACAAAAAAAAAAACTTTATACAGTACGCCATTGTTTTTGAGATCAACATAATTGAAAATTATCAAGTGAAATATTAGTTTTATTAACACAATGAAAATTACCAATTAATTCAAAATACATATTTATATAATGTTACGAAAAACCCATCTTAAAAATTATAAATACTGATGAAATAAAAAATGTACCATATCACTCTCGGTTCTCATGATCACCCTCGTTATCTTCCAGCTCGCATGGCATGATAACACTATTTTTCTCAAAAATATGTTTTGATCTAGGGTCATGTCTCAATACGAACCACCAATCCCTATCCTACACATCTGGGTAAAAAAACATCTGGTTGCAGTGTTTGGGGAAAACATAGGGCTCCTTAACTTCATCCCACATCTTTCTAGAGTTGATACATATCAGCCTACTATCGTGATCTTCCTTTACATTATTCTGATCAAAGGTGTCCCACCACTTGCACCTAAAAATAACACATTGGAACGAAGAGAAATCCACTTCAATGATATCTTGTATCTTTCCGACGTATCCTAACATCCCTCGTACTATGTTTTGATCACGGTGGCTAGATCAAATAGATTGATCGAACTCGACTTCCACTCCACAGTCTTGTGTGATGTTTCCAGCATCGACATTTTCTGTGTGAAAATGGTGTCCATATGCACACATAGATGGGAACAAATGCACCTATTATAAAAAGTTAAAAAATCATAGTGTCATGTGTCTTATAATAACCCAATAGTTAAAATATGAAATATAGATGTAATTACATTTGAAAGGTGCATTATTAAGTTTAAAATATACATATAAATTAAATAGATTATTATTGAGTTGCTGCACCCAATACCTATTTTTAGCACATCCTCTTCAGCACGCGGGTAACGACCAGTTGCACAGTATTTCTCTCTGACTTGGTCAACAACCCAAATGTTGGGGCATATTTTTGGCATATTTTCTTTTAAATGATTGGGATAAGGCACACCTACCACTCAACCGTCTAAATTCTTTCCTATCACTATCCTGTTTCATCCTCTTTTGTTTGTAGAATACAACCCACGGTTGTGTCACTTCAGAATTGTAAAGAATGAATTTATTGATTGCTTCAATTTCTGCATTCGCTGATGGAATCAAACTGACATTATATAGTACATAGATATCAAAATATACATTATATCGAAGTTCAACATGAATATTTACTTTGTGTAAATTTGAAAAATTATAAGTCGCTTACTCTTTATCAAATGCTTTTTTTCACTCATTTGGATCAACTCCCCTTCTCTTTTGTCTTCATCCCTTTCATCATCCCAAATCACTGCACTTGGTCTGTTGTGGATATGCTTGATGTACTCATTGGCATAATATAAAGACTCATACGATATGTACCCCTCTGCTATAGACCCCTCGGGTTTTTCCCTTTGTCGAATAAAACCTTTCAATTTCTTCATGTACCTCTCTAAGAAGAACATCCAATGACAAGAAACCACCCCAACTAATTCAACATCATCTACTAGGTGGATTAGAAGATGAACCTACAAGTCCATCAAACTCGTTGGCAGTTCCTTCTCAAACATACAAAAAATATCAAATATCTCTTGACGCCACCATGGAATGCTAGCCACATGAATCTCCTTTAACGTGATACAATGTACAAATGTAGATAATTTAGATATGAGACGTCCTAAGTCTTGAGGGAATTCATGTTTCACACACCCACGCACGAACAAAAGATAATGAAACTGCAAAGTTATAAATACGTGCAATAATATGCAAAATTAGTTATGTTTTATGATCCCTGCATGGTATAAAATGTATTAATATAAAAAATAATAAAATCATTCTTTTGACATTATACGTACTCTTAGAAGATTCAAATGGTCATGTGATTTCAACCCCGACAAAAGGTCATCCATGGTGAAGCAACGCCATACTTAAGACCTGTATGAAGATGGCACCCTCACACCCATTATAACTTCCTTTGCCAAAGAAATATCATAATTTTTAAAAATCCATGGGACATCACCTTCTTTGAAATACCATGAATTAGAGGGACTAGCGCCTACCTCTGATCCTGTACTTTCTAATCATCTTGGCCAATGTTTATTTTTAGTTTTTAAATTAATAAGATCTTTCCTAACAGCCAATGTGTCACTTTGTTTCGATGATATGTTCCTCCATAAAGAAGATGAAACATTTTTAAATATATGCCTGGAATCTAATAAGTGGGTAATCTTAAGATGCTCCCAATATGGGAGGTTATAAAAGATAGATTTCCTTTTCATCCCAATGGGAAATTTCTCAACATAAGTGTCGAAGAATTCTAGGTCATCGAACATAGGCTCCCCATTTGAATCAAAAATTTCTATGAACTCCTTCTCCTTCTCTCTCTCATATTCTCTAAGCCATTCAGCTGGTGTTGTTATTGGAGGCCTTTGGGTTCTCTCTCATTTACCATTGAAAGCGGATGCTACTCTTCTATAAGGGTGTTCTTCTGGGAGGAATACCCTAGAGCAATCATACACTGGCTTTCTTATGTCCTTGGACCATCTAGCTTTCAGAGAAGGTCCACAACATTTACATCCAAAATACCCTTTTGTTACAAGACTTGTGAGATTATTGTATACAATTAATATGCATGACACGTTAAAGAATATCATGAAAATCAGAACAATTACAACGAATTAAATAACTAATATGTGAAAGAATATTGTTACGTATATAAACAAATAAATAAATTAAACATGTAATTTACTAGAGAAAACTCCTAAGCCTAGATATGTTTCGTGTAAGCACATACGCCATACAACATAAAACTCCTCTCTACTGCAATAGGTCTTGATACATCGTATACATTTGTCCCATCCCATAATTCCTTCATTTCATCTACTAGTGGTTGTAAGTAGACATCCATATTCTTCACTTGTCTTCTACTAGGGACTATGAGAGCCAACATAAGATGTTCATTCTTCACGGAAAACCATGGGGGGATATTGTTATTGATCACTACTACAAGCCAAACAGAATAGTTGGTGTTCTGGAGGGTATATGGGTTGATGCCATCCATGGATATGCTGAGTCGTAGACTTCATACTTCATCCTTGAATTTTTTGGGCCATGTATCCTTTATATGCTTCATGGCTATTGAATCAGTTGGGATTCACATAACTCCCAACTCACTTTTGTGTGAGGCACGCCATCCCTACAACATAGCTAATTCTTTGCAAAAAAAGAGCCTTTGAATCCTTTGGATTATAGGCATGTTCCTCAATATCTTAAAAGGAGGACCAGTACGTGATTTACCCTTCTTTTTTTATTTATCATACCTGTCATGCTCATATTTCAGACATATCTATTTGTCTGCATATTCTCATATATATAGAATACAATCATTTGGACATGCATGATATGATATGTACTCAACATCCAACATTTTCAACAATTTCTTTACCACTTCGTAGTTACCGGGAAAGACATTATCACTCAGAATAGCCTTATCTTTGAATAACCTATAGTCGGTGATCATGGAAAATATTAATAAATGTACATTAATGCCGATATAATTATTAATGTTCATAAAACTGACCATTTGTAATGATCATTGTGTACTAATTATAATTCTCAAATTTATATAAGGGAGGAATTTATGGTAACTTACCTCAAAATTTCCGAGAAACATACATTCAACAAGCCAAAATTTTCTTTCAAGTTGTACAGTAACATCATTGTCCCCAACTGGATAAAATTTGACTAATCGCTAGGTCCAAAGAGAGGGGTGGTGGAAGAAAATTTAAGGCTTTCGAAAAAGGTGTCAGCGATATGAGCATCATCCCCTAGCTCATCATCATTTTGGAATACATCTAACAACATTGTCTCAATGGAAGTCGTATCCCTTAATTAATCATCCATACCAACCTCTATTTGATTGGCTCCATTGCCAGCTTGTGAAGAACTACTATTGTTGTAGTCATTCATAATTGGTGAATTTGGACGTAGCGGGAATTGAATCGGTGGTTGATTCAACCATTCTTGGTATCGTTCATCTCTGATTTTTTGTCTTAATCCAGTCTTCTCTCGATTTGACATTGTCGTGGGGTGCAACGGAAGATGGTAGGTAGGTCGCTCATCATCACTAGAATCCTAATAATTTAAAAAAAAATATTTGAACATGATTAGTACAAAATATATGATATCAATTAGTAAGCACATTGAAAATATTGCATGATTAATTGGTTTAACGTTGAAATAATTACATTAATGAATATAAAAAATAATTATAATTATTACCATAATTGTCCCACAATTGTGGCTAGAAGATGAAATATTGTTACAATTGGCAGGGTGAAGCGGTTGTCCATTTTCATCTACCAAATGCGCCTTGCGGTATGCTGCTCCTGATAAGAGCTTCCGACGTTTTGGAGCTATTTGAATATTTTGTGCATCTGAACTTGATTCTAAATTTGCATGAACTTGCAAATTTGTATACATTATAAATTTAATTAAGCCATGCATGATTGACATGGATAAAAAACATAAATTCAATTAGATAATGAATATATAAATAAAATCTGAAGTAAATATTACGTCTCGAGATGAATAAGGAGAACTCCGTGATGGACTATGAGAAATATTATGGAACGAGAGGGATTTTGAAGAATTGTCCATTTGATATAATTATGATATTTTCTTCCTGCATTTGAGCAAAATCAACAATAAATTTTGGTGTCCACACCTAAAAGTAATTTTGGTGCCTTAAAAATGGACTTCTTGTTATCGGTGTTGATGTACATATAACCACACTAGTGTGTTTTAATTATTGTGCACCGGTTCCGTGTTATCAATGGACACACTGGTGCGGTGCTATTAAGTGACACACCGGTGACGAATAACAACAAATAAAAAAGCGCAACTCTATTTTCTTTAAGTGAAATAAAAAAGCGGTAAATTGAAAAATGGGTGGAAATATATTTTCAAAAATCTAATTTCATAAAACAATTCTTTAAATACTAAACACTTTTCATTATTTCACTATTTTTGCAAAAAATTTCAGCCAGAGATTTCCAAGAGACATACCTAGAGCAAGAGAGCACGAGAGCACTGTGGAGCAGCGAAATACGTTGAAATAGAATTATTCAGACAATCATAATTCCAAACCTCTGGTGATTCAAACCTTGTAGCATAGAATTTCAAACGATCTCGTGATTAAATTTTATTGTTTTTTTTACTTTTTCTGCAGTTTTTTTATGTAGTAAGAAAAAATTTAATTTGTTTTTCATTTTCAGAAACAAAAAAAATAAAATCCATTTTTACCCTAAACCATTCATTCTTTTTGTTTCTACCCTTTCTTCTCCCTGTTTTTATGATTTCAGAATTAGGGCTTTTCATTTTAGATTTATAGGGTTTGTATTGCTATATATAGGCCTATGACATCCAACCCATGGGACGACTTGCATAGTCGGATCCCAATCCATGTCGGCCTTTGCGTGAATATAAGAAAAAACATAATTTTTTAAATCGGTGCGCCCGATGTAACGTAGCGCACTAGTGCACTGGATTGTCCCAGCGCATTGTGCAAGTACTGTGCGATAAAAAATTTAAAAACATTTTTTTTAATCAATGCACCATATGTAAAATAGGGCACAAGTGCGCTATTTCATTATGGCGCACCGCGCACGTGCTGTTTCACAAAAAAAAAATAAAAAATTACTGTGCTAATTGGTGCACCATGTAACATATAACGCACTGCACCGGGTCTCCTAGTAGACAGAGAGCACCATATGGTGGTCCCTTGTTTGCGCGGGGCGTTTATGCTACAAAAAATGATTTTTATTTTTTTGTCTGTGTTAATAGGTGCAGTGGTTAGCATGTAACACACCATTGCTCCTTGTTGACAAAGAGCACTGTACGGTGTATTATACTATTTGGGCGGTACATTATAGACCACCACGCACCGACGTCGGTGCGTACACCATGAATGACGCATCGGTTTCTTGATATATTTTTTTTACCTGAAATTTTGACAATTTATTTATAAAATATATTAATGAATGATATGGTACAAGTTTCATATTGATAAATAAATGGCCGACAAGAGATCAAGTAACAAAAATAATGATAACACATAAAGAAAAGAAAAAAAGTCAAGTTCTTTGTAAATTATTTTCAAAAAATATTATTTTTGAACTATATGTAAGTTTAACTAATATGTATTGTTTACCGTGTATCATGTAGAGCCACAAAATGACGAAGCTCGATAAGATTATTTCTGATCTAGGAACAGAAGAGCATAAAATCTTGATGGAAAAATTGCAAAAGGATGAATCAGGTGAATGAAAAAATACTATCGATCCAATATGAGTTTCTTTTTTTAATTTTCATTAATAATATACTTAAAATTATTGGATAACATGTGTCAAACAGTCTATTAATTCACATTTGTTTAATTTTATACAGGGACCAACAACTCAGAAAAGGAATGTTGTTCTAAGAAAAGAAAAAAAAATAGAACATGCAAAAGAAAATGAATTTCTCCTTAGCTCATCTAGAGTGGTGCCGGAGGTTAACGAAAGGGGGAATTTTTTTTTACAAAATTTTGAGGGATCCAGTGGAACGAATGTATAAACGTTCTTTCCACTTACAATACAAAAATCAATCTAATGATTCCAAGAACCAAATTTTATCTAAACTACAGGAAGAGTTTCCAGAGAATTGGTCGATGTGACATGTCAAACTTTTAATAGAAAAAACATACAACAACAAAAAAGAAGGAATGAAAAAGTAATATTCCTTTAAATGTTTGTCTAGAATTATTTATAAATATCACTTTTGTTATATTTACTTTTCCTCTATCAATATGAAAATTAAATAGTTTATTTTCATGTTACATTTCCAGGAAGATTATGAAAACTTCAAAGGATGAATGAGCTGATATCAGAAATATGCTAGTAGGAATGTCCAAAAAAGTGTGCAAGGAGATGGTCAAAGAAATGGACAAAATTGCATCGCTGGAGGAGCCATCTCAACAACAAATTTCTTCGAATGTAATATGTAATCATTGAATTTTTTGATCATTAGGTACAATAAATAAAAAATTTAGCATTAAATGTTAAATTTCAAGTATTTTCTTGTAGAAAAGAAAAGAAAATGGAACCCATTCAGCAGATAAAACAAGACGACAAGGAAGAAAAGGGTTGATATCTAAGTTTGTGAGTAATTGTTACTTCCTTATAACAACTTGACTAGATTTATTTTTTGTATATTTTAAGTTGTTTTACAAAAATCATCATTGAATTTCTTCAAACAATTGCTAACATACAAACAAGAACCATCAAACGAATTGATTGACATTGGGTTAAATATGTGTTGTGAGTATATGTTGGCATATCAGAAATTAATTGTGGAATTTGTAAGAATCTATTGATCTTGTTTTACTTAGCTTCGTCTATAATTAATAGAACAAAAAAATCTTTTATATTAAATATATGATTTGTTATGGGGTATAAAACTTGCAGGAAACAAAGTATGGAACTGTGCCAATAGATGAAATCTTGAAAAATGGCATACTACATGGTTTTGAAAGAATGTGTATATTTCATGAGTCAATTGTTGCTATGGTACGTCATTTCTTTTCAATTCACATTGTTGTATATTATTTAATATTGTAATTTTTATTATTCTCACCAATGTATATACACTCATTACAGATTATTTTTATGCTTGTAGATGGAAAGTGAAGAAGAAGAAAACAATCAACATTGTGAACAAAACATTCCTGAAAATAACACAAGTCATGGAAATAGCTCTGGCAGTGACAACAGTTCAAGCAAAGAATGATGATCATTATGTTTGGATATCAAAGCAAGGCGTTGTATTATTTGAAATATTTGTTTGTGAAATCAATTTTTTTTTTAATGTAATGGACATAGTGTCCTAATTGAAAGACAAAGGGATACCAATAATTGTCCCATTTTGTATGAAAAAGACTGTCTTATATATATATATATATATATATATATATATATATATATATATATATATATATATATATGTTTTAATTTGTTCTATTGCATTCTCCATTTTCGTTGTGAAATGTAATGCCACTGATTAAATTTATGGATGATTAAATATTATAATGAAGAGATGTGAAATTTGATGATATGAAATAACAAATTAATCCAAACATCACATTCAAATGCACTAATAAAAATTTAATGGATATGAATACTGTTATAAGATATATGTCGTCTTTTGATGAATACTGAATTTAAAAAAATCACAATAATTATGATATGATATAACAAATTAATCCAAACATCAAATTCAAATGCATTAATAAAAATTTAATTAATATGAATATTGTTATAAGATGTGTCAAATTTTGATGAATAATGAATTTAAAAAATTCACAATAATTGCACTGTCACAGGTCGATGTTTCTAAAAAATACAAAATGAACACCGGTGCGTGTGAGTCTCTGTACACCGGTGCATTTGTATGATACAATGCACTGGTGCATTTCTACGACCTATGGGTACCACACAAATACCAATACCAATTATAAATCTTGGTGCATTTGTGCGATACTGTGCATTGGTGTGTTTATGTGAGACTACACATCGGTGCATTTGTATGACCTATGGGCACCGCACAAATACCAATACCAATTATAAATCTCGGTGTGTTTGTGCGATACTGCTCACCGGAACGTTTATGTGAGACTACACAGTGGTGCATTTGTTCAACCTATGGGCACCACACAAATACCAATACGAATTAGAACAATCAGTGTGTTTTTCTGATACTACACACTGGTGCATTTCTATAAGTCTACGTACTGGTGCGTTGAGACGACCTATGGTCACCGCACAAATCCCAAGAATAATTAGAATGACCCCGTGCTTTGTATCACCAACATTGCGCCCATTGCGGTTTTAGACCTTAACGTCCCTGTGCATGCACCTTTGACTGCCCCGGGCCACCTTCTAGATGACATGCACTGGTGCGTTGACACCTTAGTAGCACACAGATGAAAAAAACATCCATAATAACCTCTGGGCGCCCAATTTTTTTAGTTGTGTTGAAATTCCATTAAAATATCCACCAAAACCTCTGTAACCATAAGCGGATGTTGTAGCAGATGTTTTTTTGACAATTTTGGCCAATTTTATAACACTAAAAACCTCCTTTCTAACCTTTGCTATGTTGGAAATACTGAGAGGGGGGGGTGAATCAGTATTCCTTTCAATTAGAGCATTAGTTAATCTTCAATTATTTTATGTGTTTGTACAATGATAGCAGCAAACAAGAGGAACACAAATGCACACAGTTTTTAAGGTGGAAACCCACTTCGGGACAAAAACCACCTAATACTTTTCTAATAATTCTTTAATATTCAACTCGAATTGAAAATAAAGCTCCAACTTCCTAGAATCTAGAAAAGCATTCTTCTCCAGCTTCCACTGGATGGATGCTCCAATGCCTGAGATTCTTTAGTAGTCAACTGAATGGATGCCCCAACACCCAATGAACTACAACGCACCCTAGCACCACCCTACCACCCTATAGAAGTATAAAAGAAGAATGGACTCCCGTACCAGGGAAAATGGTCCACTTTACAATGATATAGGATGATGTAGAAGAAGAATATATAATAGACCATAACCCCAACTTTGACACAACCACCTAATGATGATCCTAGACCTCCCAACACTATCTCTTCAACCCTTGGCAGATAGACACTAGTACAATTTTTACAATAATGTATTTACAATGACTTAGTACAAAGATACCTTTACAATGATTGTATGCAGTGCTGCCCACTTGAAGACTTCATATGATGAAATTCTTACTGCTGTTATGCACCTTGGTTGCTGCTCTTGTCATGCTACCCTCTGATGCACCTTTCTTTTCTTTTTTGCCATAGAAAGTTTGGTCCTTTGCAATCCTTGACAACACATGATCTAGCTTTTTCTTGCCTTCTAGGAGCTTGATATTGAATCTGGTGTATTTTTGTTATTTCATATCCTCAATATCTTATTTTTGGGCCTTTAGTAGTCCTCTGAGTCATCTTTCCAATGCCACAAGTCTGACTCAATTTGGATTATTCAAGAGAGAGTTATACCCAATCTCTCACAATGCCCTAATTATGGATTGTTTCAGCAGAGCGCACTTGTACAACATGCCACATGTTACTGTTTCTTCATTTCACTCTGAAATTGATAGAGAAAAAACTAAAGACTGTGCACTATCTTCCACTTTTTATGGAATTCCAATCCGATACTCATAGAGAGAGTTATGATGATTTTACCAAGGTAACTTCTTTGAGATGAATTTCAGAAGCCTGCAAAAACAATGACTTCCACAGATCATATCTCGAAAAATATTGGGCACCTTGATCTGAAATTTTTACAGTGGATTCCTTAGACTTGCCCCCCCCCCCCCCCTTAAATTCTTAGAGCGCAAATTCCACGATGACCTATTTCAGATAACGAAATCCCTTGCCTAAGGAGGAAAAGAAGATCACAATTTATATAAATGCTTAAGTTGAGAGGGGATTCAACAAGTGAACGTGGTAGGGATTTTAGGAGCTTAAAAAATATTAATTATGACTTTTCAATGACCCATGCCCCAAACCCATGGGGTTTTAGCTCACTAACTGGGGGTACAAACTTCAAACATGAATATCTCTCAAACCGTGAAGAATTACATGGCGTGCCATATATCAACAGAAACATCTTGACAAGTAGAAACCATAAAAAGAAATATTGACCCAGAATATATTAATTTTTTAGGTCAAAATTCCCATGCAATATTGGGTTAGCCCCTGGTGCTGCTTGGGTTGACATTAATGACAACCACTGATCAACAATCTCCCCCTTTGTGCAAGGTTACGAAGTATGGGACACTGTTCAAAATGGATTTACATCAACTACAAATGAACAAGGTAAGAAGAATTGGGTAAATGATGCAAAAGTAAAGAATATTATTATCAGTGGACTTATTGAATCTACTTATCATAAGGTGTTGGGTTGTAAAACTGCCAAAAATTTATCGGACAAGCTTGAGAATATATATGCAGGTGACTCAAATGTCAAAGAAGAAAAGCTTCAAATCTATAGAGAAAAATTTGAGCAACTCAGAATGAAAGAATATTACAACATTGTTGCATACTTCCAATACTTTGATGAAATAACCAATACTCTGGAAGGATTGGGAGAGCCAGTTGATGAGAAGACTATTATACAGAATATTCTTAGAACGTGACTAGGGAGATTCAACCCAAAGGTATCGGTCTTATAATATAGTGCAAATCTGGACAAACTCAGCAAAGAGGAATTACATGGAGTTCTCATAGCATATGAAATGAGACTTGATGAAGAAGAAGGTACTTCGCATCTAGAAACTGCATTCGTTGCATCTAAGAAAACCAATAAGGATAAACAACCTTAAATTGAAAAGACATGCACTTGCAAGTGTGAAGAAAAGGGAGATGATGAAGAAGGTCTTTCAGATGAAGAATATGCTTACTTCACGAGAAAAATAAAAATTGGTAAGGGACAATGCAAAGGTAAACTTCCATTGATATGTTTGAGCTATAATGAGGTTGGGCATTTTGCAGCAAAATTTCCAAACATAAGTAATGGCAACTCAAAAGGAAAGAAAGGCTTTAAGAAATTCAACAAGCAAGGACCCAAAAGGAAGTTTCTCTCTAAAGAAGATAGCTCATCATCTGATGAAGACAATGACAGTGAAGAAGAAGCCAATGAGATAGTATTGTTTATGGAGTAGTCTACGGAGGCTGCGTTTTAGCTCGGAAACCCTGCCCGTCGGAAAACCTATGCTACCCGTCAACTGAGAGTCCCTTTGCCAAGTGCCTGGGGATCATCGCATACTTATGAGTACGCTATCAGAGGATGGGCATCCGATGTGGCAACCAATATTTCGTAAGCTATACGAAATTTAATGCATGCTAAGAGTTTGATGGTACAACTCCGAGATGACAGAAGGTAAAGCTTATGGCTCCATGAGTATGCATGTGCATAGTCATTTTCTGTTCGATGCTCTCTCCTAAGACTACAATGTTCTGACTAACGCCTATCCCGTAGTTAAAGCAAACTATCCACCACAGGATTTCAAACTCAAGATGTTGGGCGGTAAATTTTTAAAATTGAAATGAAATGATGGATGGTTGTTGATGGTGGAAGAGGAGGGAAAAGAATGGAAAGGCTTATCGAATATTCTATCCCCAATTTGCTTCGGCTTCTACCTCGCAGAAGGGAATCAAGGCAGCAATCAGCATGGCCTGTCTCTGGACGAGAGAAGTCTCTTCAAGGAAACCTTGCCCACCACCGATCAGAACATTGGAGAGCAGAAAGAGCACAGACTGCAGTGCATTAATGTCGTTGAATGAGGCTTCAATGAAGGATATCCAAACACTGGTTTCTGATTCGTATACCATGGATGCTTATCCCTAGGAATATCTCAGGCGGTTGCTCTTGTATTTTTGCGGTAAGCCCATGGGCACCATTTCGACATTGGATTCCAATGAAGAAGAGTTGAATTGTGGGCACCATTTTCGGTTGGATTCCAATGAAGAAGAGTTGGATTATAACCAGGTAGGTCCTTTGAATTTCTTCATATTGTTGTGTTATTTAATGGGATTCGAACCCAGGCCAAATTGACTGAGAGATGGGGCTTTCAGGTATATAGTTGATCGATCTTACCTTAATGCTATTTTTGGTGATGGATCGAGATTGTTTCAATCTCTGGAACTCTAATTCCGCTTTCAGCAGAGCGGCAATTCCACAGTCAAGTCAAATAAGAGGCAGATACAACTAAAACTAATTCGCACCGTTGGATTAAGCAAAGGAGGCAAAGGAGGGTCATGATTTACTCTGGAAAAACAAAACGAATTGTTCGAAAGTCAAAGTTATTATTACCGTAGCTATAAATCAATACTGGCTGAGCAACACTGAAGTGTAGGTAAATCTGTTTGAAAAGGTGTAGTGAAATCAGTTTAAAAATAGATATGAGTCCAGCAAACGATGTAATGTGTATGGTAAATAATAGGAAATCTAAGCTTGTATTAGCAAATTAATTGATTTTGCACCGTGTTAACTAGATTTTATGATTGAAATGAATTTTGGAAATCTTCTATTGTTAAAAGACCAGTCTTAAATGAATTTTGGAAATTTGCTATTGTTAAAAGACCAGTCTTAAAGCATTTGGATAAAGTGTAAGGTGAAACCAAATTTTCTCGAGTGCCTGTATCACACTTCTATTGGTATATAAGGTGAGGAAGTACTTCTTAAACAAAGAATGATAAACCAAATTTTCTCCTAGTGCGTGTATCACACTTCTATTGGTAATGAGAGTTTTAAGTTGTAAAATTTTTGGTGCCTCTTGACTCAGCACATCTGCCCATCAAACCATGTGCATTATTAATATATGAATATTTTCTATTTGGGAATATTTGCTATTTGGGAGTTTATATTCGGATTCTCTAAAGTGTATTAGTGTAATTGTCATTTATATCACTTTATTTTTGGTAAGTCAAGTAGGAATTTGACAAACGTAAATTGTTTAAAAATATAAGAGTTAGTTCTTGATTTATTTTAAAATGAAAATATGAATATGTGTTTTTCAAGTTGGTTCAAATCGAGAGCTCTCGCTTCATTGTTTATTTTAAAATGAAAAATCTAAAAATGTTTTTTTATAATTTGACCATTTGCTAATTTGTAATTTTATGATGTTTTTTTAAGATGTACTAAGTTTGACCATTTGTAACTTTGCAAATGATTTTTAAAGTTTGAGTAGTTGTGTTTTAATATTATTATGGGAATATAATTGTTTTATATAAATAAAAGTATAAGTTTTGGTTGTGATGATTCAATGGATCAAAGGAATAAAAGTGAAGAGCTTATATTTGATTTTAATTCTTTTTATTTGTTATTTTGAAATTTGAATGTAATTTTTTTATTATATTATGTTTTTCTTCAATTTTATATCTTGAAATAATTTTATTAAATATACTGGATATTTTTGGATATTTTTGGTGGGAATTTATTGGTGAATTCTTTATCTTTTGTTATATAAATTTTTTTTTTGACTGTATATATGGATTTATCATGAAATTTTTTTAAAACATTTTGATTACAAAGAATTCACCCAACAATATTGTAATTCTAATAAATCCTTATTAAATTTTAAACAATTTTGACTGAAAAATATACCAAAAAAACATTAAAAACATATTATAAACTACAACAATTTTAATTAACTTTAAAATATTAAAATAAATATTTTTTTAATCCATTTAAATGTATGAACAACTAGTAAATTAATGCGAGGGAAATTTTTTAAATTAAATTTTAAAGAGCATATTGAATCAAAGTCCTCAGTGATTTAAGAAAAAAATACACAGCCAATCTGCGATTGAAAATTAAAAAAAATAAGAACAAGGAGCCACGAGATGAAATCAAATACACAAAATTCTAGTTAAAGCAGGTCCCATGTAAATCGGTGAACATACAAATATATGATCAACTGTAAATCGACAAAACTAAAAATATATGACCAACTGTACGTAAATGCAATGATAGTGTTTCAAATTAAATTTAAAACGAAGATTGATATAGTCCTGAGTAATTAAAAAACATTACACAACCATCTGCCATTGAAAAATTTAAAAACTGAGAGCAGGGAGCCACAACATTCATAAATGTTTGAGGTAATTACAACATGTCATCACATTAGAAAATTAAAAGAAGGGGTGCATTAGATGTTCATATAAAATCGTTAACTCATCCATCCATACATCTCCTCAGAATAAATATTGCTATTAAAAGAAAGCATTAGTCACATGCAAAAAACTTGTGATCATAAAGCTTGTGCAATTTAGTAAAATGTTTAAGATGATGTTGAAAAAATTTAGGAACAATCACTTGAAAATCATCAAACCTTTTTCATTCGATCACATATACAAATGTACTCAAATTTTTCATCATATATTTTCACTTATAAACTTTGAAATCAATAACCTATGTAAGAAAATTAGATAAGAACCCTTTTTTTTTTAGGCAAGTGGTAAGGAACCCACTAAATACATTTTTTATAAGACACCATTTTTAACCAAGGCACAATGTTAAATAACTCTCTTTCTACACAAAATGGGGTATTCTTTCTTTTTGACTACTTATTTGATTTGACCAAAATGTTAAAAACTCATTCATTTGTACTTAGCAGTTAGTGGATGTTATAGAATAAAAACATTGTACCTACTTCAAAGGGCATTTAAATGGAATGTTCTACCTTTGATGACTAATAATAAGTAAGATCATTTTGGAAAAAATAATCATTAATGATTTATCAAACATTTCATTAATCTACCATTTTCCTAGAACTATTATAGGTTTGATATTATGTCAAGTTTTCTCACAATTTACAACAAATGATACCCTTTACTTATCACAAAAAGAGACTTTATATAGAGAATTTTTCACTCTATATCACTTGAGGTTAAAAGGTTCATTGTCACCTAAAACATTTTGAAACACCAACTGCAAGGTTCGTGCCCCATGCTTTTTTTCCTTTGAAAATGAGACAAAATCTCTTTTATGAGCTAAATATATTGTAGTTAGGAACATAACATTTTAATAAATTGTGGTTTATAAATTTAATTTTTTTAATAAATAAAGTAATTTTTTTATTATTATAATATTTTTCATAAAAAATTGTTTTTTATTAATTATCATCTTACCTAGATTAATAAAATGGACTCCTTTTATCTTTATCCAATCATATTTCTTTATAATAATTTTATTTTTAATCAAATTTTTATTTAGATAATTTTTTAATGATATTTATATTTTATTATTTTGTCTTATAAAATTTATTACACTATATTAGATAATTATTTCTACTTTCGTATAAAAATGTATTCACTATGTCTATCTTTAAATTATATATATAGTATACTTTACAAACTTATTAATAATGTTCCTTAAAAACCCATAAACCTCGAAATCCTCTAGGTCTTAATTAACCCCCAAAACATACATTAACCCCCTAACACCTTAACCCCATTCCCATAAGCCCTTAAACTCCATTCCCCTAAACCCTTAAACCCCTAACCCTTAAGCCCTTAACCACTAACCCCTAAACCCTTAAACAATAACCCCTCATCCCTAATCCCATAGAGTAAGTAACCTCTAATTCGACTTAACCTCTTAATCGACCTTAACAAAAATAATCAAATAATATTTCTCCACATCAAGATGACAACATAGGTCAAATACCTCTGAAAATATTATAAAATACATTTGCAATACAATTTACAATACAAAGACATACAATCTAAAATACAATATACATATAACAATTTACAAAAACAATCTACAATACAAAGACATATAATGAATAACTTACTAATGAGACATATACGGCTTTTGTCCCATAGTATTTTCCTTAAAAAATAAGGCAGGGTCTATTTTATTAGCGAAATAGATTGTGGTTAAGAGCATAACATTTTAATAAATTGTGGAATTTAAACTTTTTAATAAATAAAGTAAATTTTTTTATATAATCTTTTTTTCGTAAAAATATCATTTTTTATTAATTATCATATTACATAAATTAATAAAATGGACTTCTTTTATCTTTATCCAATCATCTTTCTTTATAATGATTTTATTTTTAATGAATTTTTTATTTCATTAATTTTTTTAATGATATTTATATTTTATTATTTTGTTTTATAAAATTTTATTACACTATATTATATAATTATAAACTCTTATTTCCTATAAAAATTTATTCACTATGTCCATGTTTTAAATTATGTCCATAATATACTTTACAAACTTATTAATAATGCTCCATAAAAACCCATTAATCTCGAAATCCTCTAGGTCCCCATTAACCCCCTAAACATATATTAACCACCTAATACCCTAACCCCATTCCCCTAAGCCCTTAAACCCCTAACCCCTTAAACAATAACCACTTATCCCTAAGCCCATAGAGTAATTAACCCCTAACTCGACCCAACCTCTTAATCAACCCTAACAAAAATAATCAAATAATATTTCTCCACATCAAGATGACAACATAGGTCAAATACCTCCAAAAAGAATATAAAAAACATTTACAATAGAAAGACAATACAAAGACATAAAATCTAAAATACAGTATACATATACACATTTACAAAAGCAATATAAAATACAAAGACATATAATGAATAACTTACTAATGGATGATATTCATACTCGCCTTCAGCATGTCCATAGTTTCTACGATGATTTTTAGTTGTTTTTATTAGAAGTCTCCTTGGCTTCAAGCCCTTGCAATTTCTACAAGGGAACTAACATTTTTGACCCTTCAAAACCCCCTGATGTCGATTCCACGTATACTTGGTCTCCTTGAATGTCATGAGACATTTTTTGTCACCAAACATTCAGTGATGATTTTGCTCAAAAATTAACCCCAAAATAACCCAACAACCTTTCAAAACAATCGCAAGTAATATAGAAACTATGTCAAAGTTATATGATGTTCAGGTATATATATAACCCCTTATCATGTAGCATAGCTCTTGAAACTCCAACTATGATCTTATTCTTCCTCTCAGCTACCCCATTCTGTTGTCAGTTATGGCACACCATTAGTTCTCTTCGAATACCTTCGTTGGCACAAAAATACTTGAAGGAATTCGAAACAAATTCACCTCCATTGTCACTCCTAAGATCCTTCAACTTCTTCCTAGTATCCTTCTCAACTAATTCCTTGAATTCAAAAAATTTCAAGAAAAATTCATCCTTCTTCCACATGAATAAGATATAGCATTTTATAGAGAAATAATCAATAAAAATTACACAGTATTTATGTTTTGTTTTGGAGGTTGTAGAAAAGGGTGACTGTAATCAATAAAAATTACACAGTACTTACCTTGCAATCATTTCAATGGGCTCCAATGCTGCTATATGTGATACGGGTATGATACAACACAATCTCTGTGTTGGCTTCCACGCCGTTATAATTGCTCACGTCCTGAATGCAACCCTTTGTTAACTCATCAAACGGCCACCGTTGCCATTTGTTACCCATGCGAATACTTCATGGTTGTGGGCATCGACATGCTATCCTTTAATCGACTTTAGTGCTGTGTGATACAAACCACGTCCGAATGCAGTCACTATAATGGCTTCCACGCTGTGCTCTGTTATATGCGTTCAACTCTCACAACAATGTAGTTTTAAATCACAGATACGATCCTCAACTTTCCATGAGAGCATCCGAGCCACTTGGTTCGCATATTCCTTGCTGCACAGTTTGGTCACGGTGGTATGTTACTACAGTTCACAACTATGGTGCTTCAACCATCGTTCAATGCTTACCATTGCTTATCTCCATGAACGCGAGTGGACTCCTCCTCGTTGCTGCGTGGACACAGGTCCATAAACTAATTCACTCCACCTTTGGTTTCTTGGTGCTATAGCTCTGCTTGCGAGCTAGTAGATTGCTACACCATCCCATGTGATGTCCAGCTGCGGGAAGCATTACTACAACTTTGCCAATCGATCACCTGCGTTCAAGTTTTTCTCACAGTGCATGCATCAATACATAAATATCAAATCTCCTGCTCTGATACCAAATGATGCAGGGATTCTGGGTTAAATCAGATCGCAACATATAAAATAATGAACACTTCCTTCATTTGAAAATACTTAAGAAAATGCATTAAAATTCCATTAGCTTTAAACATACATAACGGAAAGAGAGCTATACATACAAAAAAATACTGATATATAATAACATAAGAATCCTCAGCCAAATATTACAATGAAAAGCCTCTCTCGGCTCTTGGCCCTTTACAAAAGCTCTCAAACCATTTCTCACATTCTCCTCACTTCTCACCCTCTCACTCTCTCTGCCTTCTTCCTTACACAACTCTCCTATTTACACATAAATATGAATTTACTCCATTCCATAAATTCCTCCACACAAATCTCAACTAAATCTAAATTAGATTTATTCTAGTTTTGGACTCAACAAAGTCCCGTATATGGAATTCCTACTCCCTAGATTATCTACCTAATCCATTCCACTCATATCCTTAATTATTAAAAGAATACATACAATAATCCTCACCTTTACATTTTTCTCTCTTAATTTAAAAAAATGAGCAAAATAATTAATAAAATAATTAAAAAACCTCACCCCCTATTTCACCCAAATGAATAATAAAATTTGAGCTTGATGCTCCTACATCAATGATCCACCAAATTGGAACAACTCCTCCCTGGTCAACTGTCTCTTGAAAAGCTCAATGTTTTGCTCAACCAGCCCTTGGGCTAGTTCATAAGCAGCAGGTGAGACCAATTGCTCTCTCCTCCAAATGCTCAGCAACCTAGTCTGCAACTCCCAGCAAATGGCCTCATGGATTCCCTTACATGACGACAGGATGGACTGCATGTGTGCTATTATTGTGTCAGAATGATGTCTCCTAATGCTGAAGAAGCATTGGAACATCTGCAGAATCAAGCCATCACACTCAAAGTCAAACATGATCTCATGAGTCTGGGTCATGGCCATGACTTCTAAAACCTTAAGCTTCCTCCCAAATGTAGAGCCTACGCAGTTGTCCAAATCCCAAAAGGCTCCTACTATTAGTCCAAAAATTATTTTCATAATGTCATCATTGTAGGGAGGGAAGGGTATTGTTATCCTCAAAATATCGTTGAAACAAGAGGCAATTATAAGCTTGACTCTCTCACTTGGATGTTCCAAGAATCTAGCTTGTACCAATGCAAGCATAGATGGTTCCAAAGCCCAATTTAAACTCCAATCATATTGCTCTACCTTTGAAGGACAGGATTCCAGTTTCTCCAACATGGGAAAGTCATTTTCTAATATTCTGCTCTATAAGGCCATCCCAAGTGCATAAAGCCAATTTCCAACTTCTTTCTCCTTTTGTAAATTCCTCAGGTTCCTTTGTTGGAGAAAATTATGTACCTCCTTGGAGAAGGGTATGTTGTTTTGTTTCAAGGAACTAAGTTCTACATTGTTTAATCTTTTTGGTCTTTGGTTTAGATCCCAACCCACTGAGGCACTGCTATGTTGATTTAGGAGTTGTTTTAAAAACTTCATTGTTTCAACTACATATATGGAAGTAACACTATTTTAGTTGGACTTGCACAAGGAAAGATACAAGCACCAGGTGATGAGTGCAAGCAAATCCAACTACTCCAATAGCAAGCTCCTCCAGAAACTGCACTTCTTCTCTAAGACTACACTGCTGCCTAACTTCGGCCTCTGATTTACCCACTAGAAACTACTTAGAAAATTCTAGGAATTTGGGAAGGTGATCCTTGCCCAAAACACAAAAAAACCCAGAAAGGGTTTCTTCTAATTCCAACCTTCAAAATCTGACCCTTTGTAGTTTGGCCTTCTTCCAATTTTGTTTTTTGGCACTGCAGCTACTACTGTCAATCATTGCTCTCCAAAATCCCAGCCAACCTTATCATATGGCTCTTCTATCAATTTCCCAACACCCCAGCTCTAAAATCCCACCAATGCAGCTCCCACAAATGAGCCTCCTCCAATGATTGCATAGGCCCTTCTAACCAAAATAGCTGCAACTGCAAAATAGAAACCCGTAGGCTGATCCAAGATTGAAGCTCTGATACCACTGTAATATCCCCAAATGGGATATTTCACAAACTTTGGCTAAATATTTCTAATCCAACATTTTACCATAAAATTACTTAATTAATAAATAAAAGATTTCCATGTAAAATAAAGCATATAAGCACTGCAATCTATCAACACATCGAATAAGAAGAATCTCAACATTTTTATTATAGATAATAACTGGGGTTATAAATACATCTGATCCAAAAAGAGTTGAGATGGAGAACTGGCCATCAATATGAATTGCAGCATTGTGTTGGCCTCCAAAACTGAACTGCTGCACTCTCCCTCCGACAATAGCTACCACTGAATCCACTGAAGCACCCATTGAAGATCTGAATGATCCTCACTCCAATATATTTTAAGCTCCGTGAAACTTCTGAATGAAGTCTCCTCAAAGAGAGTTGGGTTTCTGTCCAACACTCACCAATCACCCGAGGGTTTTCGTCTTGGGGCTACCAATGAAGTAGAGAACCACGTCTCAAACCTCTCACATAAGGAAATGATCTAGTCCAAAGATATCCCTCAATGGCCTCCTCCCTTTCTTTTATAGATCTCTTGGAACCTTCTAGAGCATTATTGTATTATTATTTTATTCATGGTGCACTTTTACCTCTTATTAAAATATTCCTTTTTAGTGCAAAAAAGAGTAAATCGACTACCATGACTCCTTTGGTCACTGAAACTCATGCCCAATCGTCCCATCATGTAGGTATCTTCATCCTGGTTCCAATGAGCTATTACACTAAGGTGTTCCATCATATATTCCTCCTGGAATGCCACCTTTAGCGTAATCAACTGAGTTAAGCCCACAAATAACTCAAATTTCTGAAAGTTGTCGGAATGCACCGGAATGAAAGCCAAACTGCTTGAATGATGGAATATATCAAGCGAATGCAACTGGACACCATGGAAACTCCTCAAAAATCCTCCAAAAATCCCTTGAGCCCGCTGATAACACTAATATGTATCTGTGACCTATTTGCTCCTAACTTTAGAAGTCCAACCCAACCCTATCATAGGTGACACCAAAAAAGGGAATATTACACAGATCAACACTTCATGTCAATAATTTGATTAGTACCAGGTGTGAGTTAACAAACCATAAGTTACAAAAGGTTTAGGAGAAAATATTTAAATTACTTCAATTAAGAAGGGATGGTTGCACTTCCTCTTCAACTTCGTTTGAGATTAGTATCTCTTTAGCCTTGGGAGTTGGTCTTCATCCTCAAGCAGGTTGGCCTCAGCTTGCAGTGTCTCTTTTTCCAAGACCCCAGTCACTATGGTTTTTTCAATAAGAGGTTTCAACAATCTTAAAGAATTTTTCCTCACTTGTCTCACTAAATCAGGTGCACTTCAACTCCTCCCAAATATGGTCCTTTGGAAATTTTTTCTCTTTTCCTTTACTTGTTACTTAAATTTTCTATTTTTCCAATTTTGTTCTCTTTCCCTCTACCAACTCTCTAATTATTCCATTTTTCCTTATGTTTCCATAGAACACTAGTTATGATAGTGTTTCTCTTCCTATGAAAAATGATGAGTGGGATGGGTAAAGGAGGAAGGTCATTCGTAGGAAACTCACTTTCTTCTTCCTCTCTCCTCTTTGTTGCAGTGAACCTCTTTTATTGTAAGCTAAAACTCTTTATAACACCTAATGATAACAACTCAAAATTTCCCTATCTTTGTCACTAGAGGGGTTAGACTAAGGATAACTAACCCTTTATCTCGAATCTCAAAAGACCATGTATCTTGGCACATCCAATAACCAAACTATGATAAATAAAGATATGAAGCAAAACATCCAAAGATAGAAGGGAGACTATAGCAACCATAGACTTCACACACAATGTAACTATTGAACTCTACATATAGTAACCATAGACCTCTTATCCACTTATTTTTAACCAATTAACATATAGTATTATTAACAATTAACATAATATCAAACATTTAATTAATGTATATAAACATAGTAATATGCATATATATTGATTAAAAATCTTTTATATATCTAAATATTTATATTTTAATTATCTAAAATATTTTCAAGAATTAAATGTAATAACTACAAATAAACTTACTTACGACTATATAGTTAAAGAGGTTTTGGATAGTAAAAAAAAAATGTATAACTATATAAAATTATGGATATTATTATATTCATAATACTTAGCATGGAATACTAATAAAATTAGGAGTTATAATGGATTACATGGTTTATACATATACAATTGATTATATATATATATATATATATATGAAATGTATTTTCCTTTTTAATGTATTTAATAGTTATAATTCAAATTTAAAATATTTTTTTATTACATATAAAACATTTATGTGAAATATCAACTAACAAATTAAAAGTAAATAAACAATTATAATATTGTAAATTTATCTAGAAGTTTAAAACTTAAATACTTTTAAAACCTTCATATTATTAATTTGTTTTTTAATTTTTCCCTCTCTTTTTCCTTTTTTATTTATTTAAATAATACTTCAACATAATTTGAATATTAAAATTCTATGTAATTCGCTTCTACCTTCATATATCATATATGTCTTCTACTAGTTAAAAGTAATATTCACTATATCATGTAAATCTTCAAGTAAAAGAAATATTAAATTACCCAAAAAAATTATAAAATAATTTTAAATCCACATTATTGATAATATTAAATTAAATACCTGAGGTATTATGTTTTTAAAAGTAGTTTTTTAACATTGACATTTCTAATTATGTTTCAAAATTAGTTTATTGAGCTCATTCTTAAAAAAATCATGAGAATGGGAAATAAATTTTAAATGACCACCAAATAGAGTTGAATAATATAATTTCATATTTTGAAAAATTATTTTCATCATTTTAAAAAAAGTCAATGTTATAATTTTTAAATAATATTTAGATATTATTTAAAATAAATATTTTAATAATTTCGATAACAAAATATTTCAATTTCTTTTGACATTTATCTAGTATGATTAATTATATTTCTGTGTATCACAATAAATGGTTGAATAATGTTACTTTATTAAAATGTGGAAAAATATATCACTAAAGCATTTATATATTATATTTTTGTGTATGAGAGTGAATGGTTGAATGGTGTTACTTCATTAAGAAGTAGAAAAACCTATCACCAAAGCACTTATATATTATCTTTATTCCTAAAAGTTAGATTAACTAGGTCAATTGAAATTAGTATATTTCATTTGTGTTGAGATTTTCTGTTTTGAATAGAATAGGCAAAAATCTCAGTAGGTGACAAAAATTAGGAATTAGTTCCTAGATTAGCTCCAGTTTGTTGGGAGGGAGTTAATGCATCCTAAATTTGAGTTGAGAGGATTTATGAGGCTGTTAGATTCTCCTGCTATATAACAGGCACTACAAGAAAAAAGCACATTGGTGAGGGGCGAAAATGGTCACCATAAGCTCATTGGTGAGGGTCAAAAGCGCCTTCGTCACCAAAAACTGAACGTCACCAAAGGTGGCGTCGCCGAAAGTATAGGTGTTGTGGTGACATTCAAGGTTCGTCACCAATAATGATTTATAGTAACGAATAGTGACCGTCACCATTTCATATGAGCAATGGTGACGGACAATAGCCTCCGTCACCAAAAAAATGAACGTCACCAAAGGTGGCGTCGCCGAAAGTATAGTGTTGTGGTGACATTCAAGGTCCGTCACAAATAATGATTTATAGTGACGGATAGTGACCGTCACCATTTCATATGAGCAATGGTGACGGACAATAGCCTTCGTCACCAAAGGTGGCGTCGCCGAAAGTATGTGTTGTGGTGACATTCAAGGTCCGTCACGAATATTGATTATAATGATGGATAGTGACCGTCACCATTTCATATGAACAACAAAGATTTTTTGTGATGGACCTTTCATGGCCGTCACTATTGGTGCATATATATGGCGACGTTCATTGACCGTCACCATAAACTCATTGGTGACATCAAGGTCCGTCACGAATATTGACTATAATGACAAACAATGACCCTCACCATTTCATATCAACAACAACGATTTATGGTGACGGACCTTTAATGGTCGTCACTATTGATGCGTATATATGGTGGCGTTCGTTGCCCGTCACCATTTCATATTTTGGTGAGGGTCAAAAAATGTCACCATAAGCTCATTGGTGATGGTCAAAAGAGCATTCGTCACCAAAAACTGATCTTCGTCATTCCCTATATATGAATATTAGGGCACGATAGAATCGAACCACCAACCTCCTGCTTGTAAAACAGGTGCTCTTCCATTGAGCTAGCACCCTTTAAAGAATTAGACTTTAAACTAGAAATTGCCCCTAAAGGTGCAAAGATACACCAAAGGAATAAAAACTAGGAAAACTGAAAGAATTCAGTGTCCTTGCTCCTATTTTTATTCTACGACACTCTACAAAGTATGATCTTGATCTATGACGTATTTGTGCCGTGTGGCTCTAATTTAATGGTAAATGTTATATTCAGATAAAATAAATGAATAACTGAGAGGCCTTACGGGCTAATTTTTAATCCTTGCACCAAAATCTCTTAATATTCAAGTCTATGGAACAACTTGTTCAAAGTTCAAACTGAAGTAGATTTTAAATGGAAAGCCTAAAACTAGCTAAGTAGTTTACAAGTTATCATTTTGGATATAGCTTCCATTCAATTTATATGACAAGTTATGCCATAACCTTGAAACTAGTTTCTTAGCTAAAAGACTTTCTTAAGTCAACAATGACAAAGAAAGATAGTCATGGCAAGCAAAATTCTCTTGTTTTTTCTAATGAGGGTGCATGTAACTTGATAAAGGTTGTATGAGAGTATCAAACCATAAAAGGTTCACTAAAACATGGAAATGACAGTCTTGTTAAGCAACAAAAATTTAGTTGAATATATGAAAAGCATCGAGCTAAATGATATAATTAAACTAAAAGTAACTGTAAAAAAATGAAATTGCCATCATATACCATCTGGTTTGGTTAGTTCTTCAGAAAGAGAAAGTGCAATTCCATGATCCAGCTCCTCATCTTGATTATGTAATGGACCATCCTGAACAAAAATGTCCACATACAACAATCAATGTTATTGTATTGGTAAGACTTTTGATATAAACTATCAAAGCATGTACTATGTAGGAGAATAACTAAAAGCACAACTAGAAATTTGAATCACAACGTAACAATATAAAACAACATACAACAGGAAAGGAACAAATCCACAATTTGAGAAATATGAACAATCCATGAACCTATTCTTATATATTGATATAGATAACGAAATAGAAATCTAGATTTATGAAATTCAAGTATCACACAACAATGTCTTGAACAAATCTCAATATGTAAAATAGTATTTTTTGCATTTGGATTTACCTTGCAGAACCTCAAGAAAAAGTTTCCACAGAAACAACCAATAAACATAACAACATGGACCTTAGGAGAAATTGTGGATAAAATATGAAGGTAAAGCACTAGAGAAGTATTCAAAGCAAATGATGAAAAGTGTATCTAGAAATAACTAAGAACCCTCTGAAGTAAACCACACATTTAACATCGTGACTAGTACACTTGCAAAAAAAGATCAGAATAATTTATGAACTATTCCACCAAAAAGCAGTGAATTTTTCCACTAAAATACAGTTTCAAATTAATCAACTTTGTTAAAGTTAATAGATAGAAGATTGAAGTTTAAAAGACAATACACTCTGATGAATTAGGGATTACCGTGGCATTAGAGGGCACATGCCAAAATACATTATCATCTCCAAATGCACCCCTACGTATTGTCCATCTGACACTTTGTGACTTGAACCTTTAAAAGGCTTGCTCAGCCACTTCATCGTTCGAGATTTATTCTAAGTACAATGGTACAATGTGACCTGCATGTCCCAAATAACATGAGCCAACAATGAAAACCATAATTAAATTATTAATGCCTTACTAATTTAATCCTTGAAAAGACGAAAAACATGAATCCAAGAAAGAAAATGATAAGGTTCTCGTTAACCAACTATTATATTTACAGATATGGCAGAATTTTTGATTGGTTGTTTTAGAATTTAAAGAATTTTACGTATTCTCTCAAACATATGAAAAGACACTAAAATTACCAAGGTCATATTTCAACATAAATCTTGCAGAAAATCTTTTTCTTTGAAATTTGTGTTTTCGTTTGGGTTCGGGTTTGATCCGTTTCGGCTTCAGGTTCAACTTGTGATTAGATTTGGATCAAGTTTGGGCTCAAGTTTGAGGTTCAACTTTGACATTCGCCAAACCTCGGCAAATTTCAAATTTTTTTTAGGTTTGCCAAATTCCAAACCTGAAGTTTCAGGTTCGGCAAAAATTGAAAGTGACACATTCACAATTGCACCCCTAGTCATTGAAATCCTAGTTTTTTCACCCACAAACGTCAAATTCTATGTTTTAGGAATCTATCCGAGCTTAAAATGAAATGTGCAGTGGAACACACTTATAATGACCATTCAAAACTGTCACATTTGAAAATGCCCTACGAAACACACCAAACCTGCAATATTCACAAAATATTAAAATACGGCCTTGGAAATATGGTCAGCACGGTATGTTGTATACACTAAATAGATTTGGACAACTATATTCAGGTCAAAGTTGACAGCTAATCCACATTTTAAATTTTCAGAAAAAAAGGCAAAATATATTGCATCACAGTCTAGAAGAACATAAGCTTTATCAAAATATCATAAACAATTAAGTCGCCCATTTACAATTGTAAATCTATACAGCACATGGCCATCTTGAGAAAATGAATCATTCACCTAGGTCAAAAAAGGAAATTTCATTTTGTCATTTGCCAAGAAAAATGAAGACCAAATATAGTTTCCATTTCCCTGGCCCCCTTGACCAAATAAGCTGTCCAACTAGATCGTATGATGAAGAATTTGCATCCCTGCCATTTTAAGTAAGACACAAAACTGCATGTCTATGTGGGTCAAATGAGCTTCATTCCTAAAATACTATTAGCAAGCCTAGTAAAACATTAAACTGATCCCAAAATCCTACCATCAGCCAAGAAAATGCAGCAACCACAATGAAATGCTTTGGGGTTAAAATGACCAAAAAGACATGAAGGCACTGGTTACTCTTTAAATAAAAGAGGCAATTGAAAGAAAAAAAAAATGTCACAAAAGAGAGACAAAGAAAATTCGGGGAACCTAACAGAAATAGAGGAAAAGAAAAACAAGACAAGGAAAAATTGAGTATAATTGATGAAAAGTGAAATAACCGATAATAAAATTTCAGCAGATTTCAACAGCAAAAATTAGAAGCACCAGTCAGAGAATGTGAAGCACCACAGAAATTAAGTGACTAGCAAAACATCAATTTCAAAGTTCACACACTGGTTCAAATCCTCTATATCATATTACTTTTACTTGTCAATTGACATTCCCAATCTGGTTAGGGCATTTCAAGAAAGTCCAACAGAAGGTGGATAGATGAGCAATTCAAAGCAAAACCAAAGACAATTTGACCTTGCAGATTAGAAAAATTATAAAAATATAAAATAGATGGTTAAAACCTAAGCGACCACAACAATAACAAAAAAAAGTTTCAAACACAAATAAGATTCCATGTAAATGTAAGCACTGCAAATATTAAATTAAAAGGGGGTAGAAAAGAGTAAAGCTAAACGAGAAGGCTATAAAAAGGGTAAATGGGAAGGCTAACAACAAATCAAAATGTAGCAAAGAAAGACACCAGAAACAAGAAAGCTAACCAAAACATAAAATCAAAACTAATTAATGATTTTACCAAAATGGCATTCATCCTCGACCAAAATTTAATGCAATTTGTAGCCCCACTAGCCTATTTTTTATCATATCCAGTATCTAACATTGCCTGATGATGTTGTGATGCAACAGGAAGAGCATCTTTGCCTTGGAATCCCAAACCTGAATCATAAATAAAGTAATCAGTTGTGTTTCTTTGTATCATGCAACAAAAATCGAACTAAATTAGGATTTATGGATCAAGGAACTTACACTCACCATTCATGTTGATGCCACAATCCCTGCCAGGTCTGGTTTTAGCTTTTTGTTTACCTCTGAAGTGCTTCCATCCAATTCCGAGGCAAACCTGAGATAAACAGACAATTTACAATCATTTTTCAATTTTACACAAGGAATTGCCCTCAGGTATGCTTCCATATATAACAAAGTTCCAATTAAGACTTGATTTATGAAAAGCACAAAGGCAAGAAACAGATATGATCTTGATCATAACATACAAAGCAAACAAATAATACTTTCAGAGACAATCATTGAAATAGAGTTTACCTTGCGCCCTTGCTTTTTTCTTGTCATCTTCCAAGGAAGCAGATTTCACATCTACTCCAAATCTAGCCAAACGTGCTTTCTTCTTTGCTTCATCATCAGCAGATGAGTGCAAAGCAAGTCCAAACCTGTTTAATAATTTGGGCATTGTCTGATTCCAATTATTCCGGAGTAAAACAAATGCATATCATAATTTTGGAAAAAAATATTAAGCAAATTAAGCTGACGGTAAATTAGACACACAAGATAAGGAAAATAGCATCATCATAATCTCAGGAATCTGAAGACAGAAAATAAATTCCTGAATTTTGGAAGAACAAACCTCTCAGCCCTCGCTTTCCTCTTTCTTCTTCCGATATTTTTGCTTCTCCTAGTCCAGGAGAGGTAGGTTTTGGAGTACCATTTGCTGACTCACCAAATCTGTCAATAAAACATACCCGAAGGTAATTTCTGTCAATTAAGAGATGAAATATATTGACTGATAAGATTGGGGACCATGTGCACTGATCATTCAATACAGAAATTACTTTCATAGCTATTAATCACTTTAAAGATTAGAGCAAAGTCCAGTAGCACCAGAACTGACAGAGTCCACCAAACTTAAAAAACACCATTATGGCCAAACATTGTTTAAAATAAAATACAGCATATATTTAACAGAGATGCTGAACATTTAAGTTAAACAAACATATGCCTTGAAAATGTCGGAATCCCTAGAACCTAAATCATACAACAAGATTTTTCCACCATTCCAAAGTGTGGCATTCCAGGTCTGCAGCAGTAATTAGTGCCAGAACAAGAGGCTAATCATATATACTATACAGAGATTATCTACTGCACTCCATGCCTTCGATGACCACCCATTTCTGCTAGTTGCAGTATCAGTACGAGTCTTGAGAATGATCTGTCATGATCTGTCACACATGAGGTGTTGCCCTCTGACTGCATAATCAATGTAAACGGGGCTTTCATAGTATCCAAAACGATACAGGAGCCTCACTGGTTCATGGGCAATCCTCACGGCCAAAACAAATTTTGTTTCCAGTGAAGATTTTGATAGATTCTCAAATGATCTTAACTGAGCTGAGAATTTTTACATTGTGATCAGGATTTAGTTATAGAGATCATACGTTGTATAGAATTATGGTTTTGTTCAACACTACCAAGGGTTGCATCACATTTTGAATGGGTTACATTCTCAACAATTGTGATTTGTAACCTTTGTTGTTGGGTTGAAAACCCACATGTGTCCTCGTAGTTGGGAGGTAGTGTGTGGCACTTACAGAGGCAAGATTGACTCTGACAACCATTACCTTGGAGGAAGATAAATGGTCCAAGATTCATGTCGGGACCTCTCAAGGGAATATCAACTCCAACAACACTTTGTATTCCTGATAGTCACTAGACTTTGATAACCATTACCTAAGAGAGAGATAAACAGTCCAGGATTCATGTTGGGGCCTTCAAAGGAATATCAACTCCAACACATTCATAATCACCGCATGGTGCCTTCATAACCAATGCCTAAGTTAATTTGGGCTGCCAGGATATGTAACACATTTTTATTTGGGTACTGAAATAGGTCAACATGGGAGTCAAGGTCCGAATCACTGATTCACATTTGCTGGAGAAGGTGGCTTATTTAACTGTTTAATGGCTTCTTAACGTTCCAAAGCTTTCTACACTTTAAATAGTTCCTAAAGTATAGTTAGGCATAAATTTGAAAGGAAACATGTCTTACTGGCTCTTGGCCCTCAAGTCTCTGCATGAAGATTGCATGAAAATAAAGCTTATGGTTCTGTAGTGGCAATATGGCTTCTGTGTTGTTTAAATTTCTGTTGTGTGTAAATAATTGATGTGCTTCCATAATTTTTGTGCACTGACTATTGCAACCTGTAGATGCACCATAAAACAAGTTACAACAAATATGAAGCAGAAGAGTTTTTTGCCTTCACACAGCTGCTGTGTAAACATGTAACCAGCCAAAAACTTATGCCAAGCCCCAGACAACCATACAAGTTGAAAATTAAGTTATAACATCAAAAAAAACCCAACTTGAAAAGAAATAGGGAATAGATGCAAAACAAAAATGAAACTCAATTCAAGATATCATTACAAAGCCTCCGATGGTTATAACTTATCACAGGTGTGGGTCAAGTAAACTCCATATAACCATATAACCTATGATGGAGGTCTAACAAGACCATTTTCAAATTTCAACAATCCTATCATGCCAATCAGGTGATTTTATAGCATTTTCTTATTTATCTACACTGCACCAACATAACTATTCAAAAAAGGGTTACCACAGCTCTAAATCAAGAGTAGCTACTTGAACTAGACCAGTAAATTCCATGTAAACATAACCTCTGAATGAGGTTCAACAAGACCATTTTCCAATTTAAACCATGCTATCATGCCAATCAGGTGCTTTTATAGCATTTCTTGTACTGCAGAAACATAAATATTCAAAACAGAAATCATCAAAAGGCTTTTTATAACACAGTAAAGCTCAAGGAAAAAAACGCTACCATATATTTCTAGATTTTTAATCAAAACATGGTAATATAAAATTCAGGCTTCAACAAATAATTCGGGTCTTAAAGCTTCATACAATGCACTATAAGCTTATTTATCCAACTTCGTTTTTTTTCTTGAATCAGGTAGCAGTAACACTAAGTTACATTGGGTTGACAACAGCAAAATTTTAAATTGAGAAACTTCATAAATTTGCTCACAAACCAGTAACACACATTCCAAGTTAGCATAAGGCCTTGTGCAGCAATTATCCTTGAATTACCCCTTTCTAACAAGAGGCAAACAACTCATCATGGTTATAAGGGATAGCAAATATAGGAAATACATCAACTAAAACATGCAAGATACATATACTGAATGATAGATTTTTTGTTAATCTTCATGTATCCTGTAGACCTGCATCTCCTACAAAGCAAGGTCTTGTCTTACTATCTATGTCAGGTCAGTAGAATAGTACTTTGGGAAGGTTAACTGACCTTTACTTTATAAATAGCCCTTTGAGGAAGAAAAAAATCCTTTTAGCCTTTATCTATAGAGAAGTCTTGAATACAATTAATTAAATAATATAAAAAGATATAATGATACAACAAAAATTGTCACAAAAAAGACAGACAGAGGAGAATGCAACAGAGAAGACAACATGATAATCAGGAAACTTGCATAGGTAAATTGGAGTCACAGTCTGGAAGTGTTGGAGAATTCCAGATTATGTAAGGTTGACTCGTGCATTTTATTTCCAAAGCACTGCAATTCTCTATCATATATTTTACTCTCTAATATTTGTCCGTTGTGAATACATCATACTTTCTGCTAAAATTAAAATATTTCAGTGGATGGTATGCCTTTTATTTGTTGTGCATTCATGCCTTAATCTATAAATTTGATTCCAAATGCTGAGCACTCTAGTGTTGCGAACACAAGATCAATATCTCTCTTAGAGCACTGAATTTTTTTCCAATATTTGATAACAAAGCGAATGGTCTGTTCATAAAGAAGGTCGGAAAATTTAATTTGCAGGTTGGTTACCTAATTGAAAAAGAACAAGCAATACACAACAAACACCCATGCAAATTAGAAGGCTCAAAGTACACCAGAGCCATGGTTGTAGCTAGTGTGACTTTCTTCTTTGTCTAAAATGGATCTGGTTGAAACAACAAAAGGCCACATATAAAGCCCTGAAAATTTCAGGATTAAATCTCATTGATTTGAAAAGGAAGAAAAACGTATTCCTTGAAACCTTTATTTTGAGAATTCACTTTTATAAGACTCTACACACACATCGTACTGCCCAGATTATGAAAAGTAAATTTTCAACTGTAAATTCAACATGCAAGCCCTTGAAATTCTAAAGGGAACAGAAACAGAAGATGAATACTGAAGAAAACGTAAGTGCATACCCTTCGTTCACTACAAAAACCCTAACATAAAATTAACCAGCAGTTGCCTACAATATCTTTACTCTCACCTTGCTGCTCACGAATTGCGCTTCTCTTCCTCCGACAACTGTAACGCCAAGCCAAACCTCTCAGCACGCCGGTGCTTCTTTTCCAAGTCCGACAACTGTAATGGCCCTGCAATGCTAGCGACTCTGTTATCTTCCCCCTCATTTGACGGCTTCTCCACAGATGCCACGACTGCCATGATGATAGTGACGGTGTCCACCGACTCTGCCATTATCGAATCTTCGCACTTCTTGGTGACAGTCTTGAGTTGGGATGTTTCATCTCCAGAAGGGGGTTCCTCCACGTTAACTGCCTCAGATTTTTCTGGTGCATCTTCTAATGGAGGAACGGCCTGTTTTACGTCGGACTCAAGGCCCTCGCCTACGGCATTTTCCGGCAGAGCTGAAGAATTTCCCAGGCATTCAGTCAGCAAAGGACCGGGAGCGCCGAGGTTCGAATCCCTCTTAGAAAGTTCATCGCGCAGCTCTTGGATCTTCAATTTCTTCCATTCTTTTGTGACCTTCGATGAATTTTATGTCGTTGCCATTACCTAAAACCAAAGAATTATGTAATAGACAACGAAAATGAACCCACAGAAACCTTCTACTGAAACCCTCAAAGCCTAGTTCGCAGATACCACACAGATTTAAGGTTTTATTGTTGGCCTTTTGAATTTATAGGGATGTTATCAAAGTTGAGCCATAAGCCTCACAATAAGTGGTTTTGGGATGTGGTTTCAGGTTTCCAATGACGGTTAGAGGGACCGATGTTTACCATGATACTTACGGGATCCTAATTTGATGTTCGTAATCGATAACCTACTTTTATTATTGGGAAAGGTCGCATGTCAAAATGACATGGTGAGACCAAATTTTCCCCCTTACCTTTTTTATTTTTTCTTCCCTTCCATAACTTCACATTTATGTTAGTGAAAAAAAAAGGAAGTGTTTTATATATAATAGTTTATTGGTTGTATGATATTTTTTAATTTTGTATTTTTGGTTAAAAATATTTACTAGCAATTGCACCGGGAGGTGCAAGGGAACGCCGAAAGGGGATATGAAACTCAGTATGTAAAATCCCTCCATTCCAAAGGCTTCCTCCACTCATTCTAATACTCTTGAAGAATCCCATCCACTGACCTCCTCAAGCCATTCGAAGACCCAAAACCCAATGCCTACACTACCCACTTCATCCTTCACCTTGTATTCACTACTAGAAGTGAATCTACATTGGGAAGATACCGTACAAGTATTGAAAACAGGGTAACTTTTAAATTGGTTTTGGCCATACTTGCAACTACCCTCATTTCGATTTCTCACACAAGGATGATGAATTTAGCTCAAACCACCTAATCAGATGTTGTTAGGTAAGCTAAGTGATAATCCAAGGCATCTACAAAAATTAAAAGCCTACCACATTATTCCCATTCTTCTCTTTACAGCGGTCATACAGAACATTACTGCTGACTTTGCCATCTGCCATTCGATAGTCCTCCAGATTACCATAGTTCTTGCTGAGTGTTCTCAATGAGTACCTTGATCCACAATATTTTCTGAAACGGAGACACTAGGCATACCCTCTTCTTCTAGAATTTACAGAAATGTTTGTACGAAAGAGTCATCATTGAAGCTACTGTTTCTATATATTTTACTGTTCTTAGTATAATTTGATCTTGGTGTTATATTGAAAATTAAACTCGGGGAGTACCTGATATGTGTGTAAAAGGAAAATTGACATTATACAGAAATCATTACCATCCAGTCCAGTTTTCAGTCCACATCTTTGGCTTTCCAGGAGAAATAGGTTTAAAATAGTCATAGTAGAAACCATTGCAGGTATTGATCTACAAAAAAATGATTCGTATATCAGTAAAAGCCCTAAACTATTACAAATTTCTAAAGAGAGTTTATGTGGAAAGCTAGACTTCTATTAATGGCAAAAGATATTAAAAAAACTTCTCACAATTGGGTCTGGAGCATCGGTTTGTTTACACATCACCTAGGGAGTACTTGTATTTAATGATAGTGCCATATTTTCTGCCCAATTGGCATGTAACTTTCCCTTCTCACCATAATATTGCTCTACTTGTCGATATTCATTCTCTATCTGCACAGGACTATGAATCAAATCAGGGTGCCATAGCTTATTAGTATGAATCAAATCAAAGTGGCATACATCATTATACACACAACAGTGTAATAATCAAATAAATACTAAATTAGTATGAATCAGGTCAAAGTGTCATGCATCGTTATACTCAGAACAGTGTAACAAACTATTAAAAGGATAGCACACCTGTGTCAAGATAATGGGTCCACCTTGCCATGCAAAAAGGTTTTCTTCTTTCATCATCTCTATTATCTTTGCTGTAAATTTTTGCATATGGTACTAAAGAAAACAAAACAAATTTGTACTTTAGTGGTGGTTTTTAGAAAATTAAACACAAACATAAACATTGAGATTGCAATTGAAACCTTATGATGCTCCGCACCGGAAACCTTAAGAATGGCATTAAAATTTGTTTAAAACAAATTTTCAACAGTTTCAAAGTTTTTTTATAAAGAAAAGTAATTCTAAATCCGTTTCAGGGTTCTGATATTCTTTTCACTCAACTGAACTTAGAACCTTGGTCATATTCAATTTTTAAACCTTGCTTAATAGATAAATTAAAAAATTTGCATATGAAAGACCATATACAGATTTGTATGCTCATTAAATTTTGAAAATGGATTGTCACAGGCATTTCCTGGGAACAAGGATCTTGTCTACTGTCAAACTTTTCCTCTTTTTCTTCCTTATTTCTATCCATCCAACTTATTGATTTGAAGGATGCAGCTAATCAAAGTATCCGATCATGCTATTTGCACAATGTCTATGGTTACAACAACCATTAATGAGCCAAATCCAAACTGAAATCACCATGAAATTTTCGTTGTCTATTCTCAGCTTAATTCCTGGTGCAGTGGCATTTAAACAAATCTGTATGAGATTCGCTACTTCCTGGAAAGAAATCTATGTGTAACTCACAGATAAATGAAGTGATCTATTGAGCTATGATAAGGAAATTAGGAACAAACCTGATGTGTGTTAATCTAGGTTCTCATTGATGATGACAGTGACCGGGATGACAAATATTCCTGCATGATCTAAATGCCCATAATACTCTAGAAGATGCCTTAGCCCTAACACATTGATAATACAAATGATGCCCTTAATATACATGAATGAAAGCCTAAGTGTATGGAACCCTAAGCATATGAAGAAGGAGCCCTAGACATAAAATTTTAAGAGCTGCCATGAATAAAATTAGAATGACAGCCTCACAAATTTAAGTTTCTTGATGGTAAAATGACCTTACTTAAGGTTGGGACTGCCATAGGCTTGAAGAGGGCAATTTTCCCTTTCTAACGAGCTATCACTCGCCCTCTAACTCCTTCTAGTTTGAGAGAAAATTGATCTTCAAGTTTGAATATAATATTTTTAAAGGCTAGCCGACCTAAGCCTACCTGTCCATGTCGGCCTCCCTCCAAGAGACGTGTCCCTTTATTAAAGGTCGAAGTCCTATATAAATATGACGTCCAGCACCTCATTTCAACCATGAATTCGGTCAAAAATTCAGAAATTGAGCACAGAATTAAGGAGGCCGAGAAGGACTTTGGCATCATGTTTTGGGCTAAATATTTTTTATTGGGTTACCTCAGGCTAGTGGACAGCTTGAACTATGACAATCATCTTGAAACCTGAAGTATACACCTGTGTTTGCAGCATTGAATTGTGCTCATTTGCTGGAGGACAGAACTCTGATCTTTGCAGTCCCATGGAGGCTAGGCTCTAGCATTGGTGGCTTGGAACTACAACTCAGTTATGTAGCTTGCAGTCCCATTGAAGAACTTCGGACCAATGATCCAAGGCTTGTAGAGGCTCGGATTAGTTAGCATTTATACCTCAGATCAGTAAAATAAATCCACAGACCTGTGATTATATTAAATCGAACCTCAGACTTGTATTGCAGCCTAGTTTAGGCCCGGATTAGCTCAGTCCTGTGGATAGGTTTCTCCTTAACTCAGACTTCAGGGCAGCTCGGTGCTATTGGTTCAGTTACCTGTGGCAGCTTCTGTGTGGAGAGCTTGAACTTGCCTCCTGTAGAAGCTAACATTACAAAGGGCTGTCTCGGATTGCAGTATTGGACTATGTCAAATCTGTGAGTTATCTTGTCTCAATTGTTAAGTTATTGGCTACAACAGGTTCATTATCTAAAGCAGTGAAGTAGGAGTAGTGAAGATATTCGTTTGCGGTCATTTAAGAAGCAATTAATAAGGACATCATCATCACTGTTAGAGAATGTGACCTACAACAGTTCAAGAAGTAAAAGTGGTACCAAAGCACAACCACATAATCAAGAACAGTGTAATCACATCATCAAGGGAAGAACACATTCAGTTCTCAGAATTGAAGGAAGAACAAATGCGTCAGTTTTATCATTAGAACAGATCTTAAGCATTGAAAATACAACATAAAAGATCTTGTTTGAATGAGCATCTTTGGAGCATTGTTGTCCTGGAGCAACATTATAATAGCAGGGAATACTTGAAGCAATACTTGCAGCAGGGAATAATTGAAGAACACAATACTTGCAGCAGTTTTTGGACAGACCCTTGTAGACTTTTTGTTGAAGCAGTGTAGAAGCTGGTCTTGGTGACATTCTTGGAGACCTTGATTGAAGCCCTCATGGAGTGACCTTGGAAAGATTTTTTGGGTACCATGAAGAGCTGTGGAGACACCTTCATGTGAAGAATAAGGCTGTCATTGATGACGTAATGTGGAGACTACAATGAAAACTAAGTGAATATTGACAGGGCTCGTTGAAGAAGACATTGGGAGCCGTAAGTATAACCAAATATATCTTGACGAAATGAAGCAGGAGGTTGGAGCCTCATAGAGACAAGGTTGGTGCCTTGGAAGATAGGGTTGGAGCCCTAGAGGATAGGAGTCCTCAAGAGACCAGGTTGGAGCCTGTACCAAATATAGGGTTGGAGCCCTTGAGGTTGGTGCCTCAGAATTGACAAGGTTGGGTCCTTGGAAGTCCAAGTCAGTGCTTGGTAAATACAAGTTGGAGCCTGGGAGATTGAAGATTGGTGTCTTCATCTAGGGTTGGAGCCCTACATATATTGTACTTGATTTATTGTAAAGAAGAAATTAATAAAAGCATTTATTCTTATTGTTCATTTTGTGTTCTAAATATAGGTGATCTAACTGGTAAAATTAACAATTGAAAATAAATATTGATTCACCCCCCTCTTAGTATTTTGTTAATTTATGCAGATGTTCTATGCCATTTCAGATTAGGGCACAATGCTGAAGAAGATAGAACATACTAATAGATCGATAGAAGACAAGCCAAAAACAGAGATGATAGATGGTGGCGTTACGGCGATCAGAAGGATGCTTCTACCAGCAAAGTCTTCAATAGGTCATTCAGCCAAGCATGTCACACATCACCCAGAACAACCCAAACAAATGACAGTCTATATATATCACAGCTCCAACGCTATCTAGAGAGAGAGAATTCCTCCACACCAATATGTGTCAAATGAAATCTAAGTCTCTCCAATATATAGGAATCTTTGGGGGTGTGTGACACATCCTTTAAGACATTTAAGTCTATATTTTATTCCAGGCCGACCTAGCACATAAGTGGAATAAATTCAAAGTATCTAGAGAGAGAGAATTCCTCCACACCAATATGTGTCAAATGAACTCTAAGTCTCTCCAATATATAGGAATCTTTGGGGGTGTGTGACACGTCCTTTAAGACATTTAAGTCTATATTTTATTCCAGGCCGACCTAGCACATAAGTGGAATAAATTCAAAGTACATGTTCTGCTCATTCGATCGAGATGATCTTTAGATCAATCTTACACCTCTCTGAAAGAGGAATCCAATAAAAATATTAGGATCGTCATCTGAGCGGTACAACCCAGATTTTGGACCTAGTTGTCCAATTTTAACACTCCCTCTCAACTAGGGAGAACTCCATCCACTAGTGCAATCCAAACATCGTGCGTCATCCTGCCGTAACTTGCTTTGCTGGCATCTTTATTTCAGAACAAAAGTGGGTCAGTCACAAGGACATCATTCTCGGCTGATAGATTCAGCCCAGAGGTTAAAACCTCTATCGGACTCACAAAGAGTCTCCAACCAACCCGAAGTTGGTTCATCTGACCCGAAGTCAGGCAAAGATTCGAGACCCCACAAGACTTGATCCCAGATCAAGTGGTTGGACCGTGCCATCCTAGATAAAGAGTACGGCAAATTCTGATGCATCCATCAGTCTCATGACCTTCCCTAAGGGCATTGTGAGAATATCTGCGACCTGCTCATCAGTTCCTATATGATCGAGCCTTACGGCGCCTCGTTGTACCATATCCCAGATAAAGTGGTACCAGCCATCAACATGCTTGGATCAATCGTGGAACCTAGGATTCTATGACAAATGAATCCCCCTCTGGTTATCATAAAGGATAACGGTGGCATCTAGCACATGCTCGAACAGCTCACAAAAGAGCTTTCGCAACCAAGTGACTTCACAACAGGCCATACATGTTACAATGTATTCGGCCTTAGCGGCGCTCAAGGCTACCGAATTTAGATTCCTGCCCAAAGCAGATCTACCTCTGAAGTAGCATCCAGATGTGCTCTTGCGATCCACCACACCGCCAGCCCAATCGGCATCAGTATATCCATGGAGTGTCATACTCCCGACAGTGTATATCAGCCCATGGTCTATCGTGCCTCAAAGATATCTCGAGAGTTTCTTGGCACCAACCCAGTGAATGTTATGATCAACCATGTGTTGACTCAAAGTGTTCACTCCACAACATACGTCCGAACAGGTGTTCATTAAGAACATAAGGGTCCCTATGACGGACCCAGCAACGCTGCTACTCAACTTCTTAAAGTTGAGTTCCATGGACTTACAGTCCATTATACCAGAAACTTCATAATGTATTTTCCTTGAGAAAGGAAAATCTCGCCAGGTCTCTGCTAGACCTTCAGGCCTAGACATTCGTCCTAGGTCCTTCATCTCAAACTCAACAGCGAGCTCCCTCTTGCACTGATGAATGAGAGGGTCAGCATCTGTCAGGAAGAGGTCATCCACATACAGCACCAGAGTGAGAGGCTTCTTTCTATTAACCTTGCAGTGAAGGTTCAGATCAGCAATACTACGAGTGAAGCCCAGCTTCATCAAGTAGCTATCTATCCTCTCGTACCAAGCTCAAGGTGCTTGTTTCAGCCCATAGAGGGCTTTCTTCAACCTGCAGACATGGGTGTCCCGATCCTGGACTTCCAACCCCAGAGGTTGCTCCACATATATCTCTTCCTTTATCACACCATGCAGAAAAATGCGGTCTTCACATCATCTGATGAAGACTCCATCCTTGCGTAGCAGCAAGGGCTATAATAGATCGAATGGTGGTAAATCGGGCCACAGGTGCAAAAATGTCATCATAGTCTATACCTTCCTCACAGGCAACGAATCTTGCCTTGAACTTTTCAGCACTTCCATCAGATCCATGCTTGATCTTGTAGAGCCATTTCGAGGTGACAACTGCTTTGTCCTATGGTCTTGGAACCACATCCCAGACATCATTCTTCATAATGGACTCATACTCTTTGTGCATAGCATCCTTCCAGACTTGATGCTTTATGAATTCCTCAAAGGATCCAAGGCTCATATTGTACTCATGGCTTGCTAGATACCCCTGGTATTTATATGGCTTCTTGGTTTTCGTCCAGGATTTCCCCCTCTGAAGACATATGTCCCTGAGCCATGAGGATCTTCTTTTGTTCAACAAATGTATCTGCTCAGGAGCATATACAGATACATTCTCCCTCTTAATGTCAGCTTCTCTTTCGAGAGAAGACTTCTAATTTAAATGAGGGCATCCAAGACACCGGCTTGGTAAGGAGTTTTATAGTCAAAGCCATTAAAGACTTATTGCCATATACAGTAATATTTCTTCCATGCATATTGACACGTATCGTATGCTTGTCAAATAATGGAAATCATTTATTCATAACTTTACAGGCTTTGCTAAGCATGGTTCAACGACATGACTGAAAGGCTGCAAAGACTTCTCAGTTCACACTTCATGTTTATCATTATGTTGTAATACTGTCACAAGCTTACAACTATAATGAATATGGGTGTTTGTCTATGTCACTGTCATAATGACAGTGACATAGAATCACAGATTTAGAACCATCACATTCATCACTGCTAGCTGAATATGCACTTCACTTACATCTCTTGAACTCTTGTCCTTGATGTACCAGGCAGGGTTCTCTTCCTCCTATACCTGCAAAAAGTACTGCTGCTCCAATACTTTTGCCTTAGCTGCTCACAAGGTCCTCTGCTGCTTCACATATTAGCTGATCAATCTGCCTTCTTTCAATGACAATGCTCCTCCAATGTCACTGATCATAGGTCTCGAATTCACCCTTTTATCCACGCATTTAAAAAAACAGCTCTGTCCAAGATGGTAACCAAGACAGGGGGAGATTGTTAATCTAGGTTGTCATTGATGATGACAGTGACCGGGATGGCAAATATTCTTGCATGATCTAAATGCCCATAATACTCTAGAAGATGCCTTAGCCCTAACACATTGATAATACTAATGATGCCCTTAATATACATGAATGAAAACCTAAGTGTATGGAACCCTAAGCATATGAAGAAGGAGCCCTAGACATAAAATTTTAAGAGCTACCATGAATAAAATTAGAATGATAGCCTCACAAATTTAATTTTCTTGATGGTAAAATGACCTTACTTAAGGTTGGGACTTTCATAGGCTTGAAGAGGGTAATTTTCCCTTTCTAACGAGCTATCACTTGCCCTCTAACTCCTTCTAGTTTGAGAGAAAATTGATTTTCAAGTTTGAATATAATATTTTTAAAGGCTAGCCGACCTAAGCCTACCTGTCCATGTCGGCCTCCCTCCAAGAGACGTGTGCCTTTATTAAAGGTCGAAGTCCTATATAAATATGACGTCCAGCAGCTCATTTCAACCATGAATTCGTTCAAAAATTCAGAAATTGAGCATAGAATTAAGAAGGAGGCCGAGAAGGACTTTGGCATCACGTTTTGGGCTAAATATTTGTGATTGGGTTACCTCAGGCTCGTGGACAGCTCGAACTAGGAAAATCATCTTGAAACCTGAAGTATACACCTGTGTTTGCAGCATTGGATTGTGCTCATTTGCTGGAGGACAGAACTGTGATCTTTGTTACAGATTTCAGTCCCATGGAGGCTAGGCTCTAGCATTGGTGGCTTGGAACTACAACTCAGTTCTGTAGCTTGCAGTCCCATTGAAGAACTTCAGACCAATGATCCAAGGCTTGTAGAGGCTCGAATTAGTTAGCATTTATACCTCATATTAGTGAAATAAAGCCACAGACCTATGATTATATTAAACCGAACCTCAGACTTGTATTGCAGCCTAGTTTAGGCTCGAATTAGCTCAGTCCTGTGGATAGGTTTCTCCTTAACTTAGACTTCAGGGCAGCTCGGTGCTATTGGTTCAGTTACCTGTGGCAGCTTCTGTGTGGAGAGCTTGAACTTGCCTGCTGTAGAAGCTAGCATTACAGAGGGCTGTCTCGGATTGCAGGTTATTTTGGATTGCAGTCTTGGACTATGTCAAATCTGTGAGTTATCTTGTCTCAATTGTTACGTTATTGGCTACAACAGGTTCATTATCTAAAGCAGTGAAGTAGGAGGAGTACTGAAGATATTATTTTCCTGTCATTTAAGAAGAAATTAATAAGGGAATCATCATCACTGTTAGAGAATGTGACCTACAACAATTCAAGAAGCAAAAGTGGTACCAAAGCACAACCACATAATCAAGAACAATGTAATCACATCATCAAGGGAAGAACACATTCAGTTCTCAGAATTGAAGGAAGAACAAATGCATAAGTTTTATCATTAGAACAGATCTTAAGCATTGAAAATACAACATAAAATATCTTGTTTGAATGAGCATCTTTGGAGCATTGTTGTTCTGGAGCAACATTATAATAGCAGGGAATACTTGAAGAACACAATACTTGCAACGGGGGAATACGTCTGTTTGTTGAAAGAACACAATACTTGCAACAGTTTTTAGACAGGCCCTTGTAGAATTCTTGTTGAAGTAGTGTAGAAGCTGGTCTTGGTGACATTCTTGGAGACCTTGATTGAAGCCCTCATGGAATTACCTTGGAAAGATTGTTTGGGTACCATGAAGAGCTGTGGAGACACCTTCATGTGAAGAATAAGGTTGTCATTGATGACGTAATGTGGAGACTACAATGAAGACTAAGTGAATATTGACAGGGCTCGTTGAAGAAGACATTGGGAGCCGTAAGTATAACCAAATATATCTTGACGAAATGAAGCAAGAGGTTGGAGCCTCATAGAGACAAGGTTGGTGCCTTGGAAGATAGGGTTGGAGCCCTAGAGGATAGGAGTCCTCAAGAGACTAGGTTGGAGCCTGTACCAGATATAGGGTTGGAGCCCTTGAGGTTGGTGCCTCAGAATTGACAAGGTTGGAGCCTTGGAAGTCCAAGTCGGTGCTTGGCAAATACAGGTTGGAGCCTGGGAGATTGAAGATTGGTGTCTTCATCTAGGGTTGGAGCCCTATATATATTGTACTTGATTTATTGTAAAGAAGAAATTAATAAAAGCATTTATTCTTATTGTTCATTTTGTGTTCTAAATATAGGTGATCTAATTGGTAAAATTAACAATTGAAAAGAAATACCGATTCACCCCCCTCTCAGTATTTCCAACAATGTGCAGCTGCTACCTTAAGAAGATATGGAACATCAGCAATAGGCCCAACAGGAAAGCGGCAATGAACAAGACCATCGTGGACAAACATATTTGCCATCCCAAAAACGGTGATACCAAGCCCCTGAGGAATTTTTCAAAATGCATGGTAGGTTGATAATAGAGTGACTAACATACTGCTGTTGAAAATCACCTTGACATAGTTGTTAAATCAAACTTGGTTTAAATTTATAGTGATCACATCATTCTTTAAAGAATACTGTCAATTTAGTACTTCTGTGAATTTCAATGGTAGCAACAGTCAAAACAGAGGCCAGTACTTATAGCACCAAAACAAAGGCCTGGCACAAAGCCTTTGTTAAAGAATCCATAAGCCAGTAATGCAATGGTTGGACCAACGTTGATAATGGAAAACACGTCATTCAACTCAAAAGGTCCCTCCCTTGGCCTGTGATGAGACTGCCCAAAGAAAATGGATTGTCAATTACAATCTAAAACTAACATCTCAACAGTCTTGTAATCAATGGAACAAAAGGGGATTGCATAGTGCAAAACATCTCTGCTATGTTACAGCTAGATTTTTTTTTTTAAGTTAATTCTTGGTCCACCTTTCTGTAAACTGTAGTTATACCTCATGCATATGCCACAGCGAAGCATGCCAGAGAGCTCGATGAGCCCAGCGAGCCCAGTATTCCATTCCAACTTATAAAAGCACATTTGGAGTCATTATTTTCTGAATATTTAGTTCCAAATCTAATACCAACAGCTCAAGTAAAGAAATTGCAGATACTGTGGCTCCCACTGCTAATGAAAATGTGCCAAACATCTCTGTGCAGGGAATCTCTGCACCCTGCATACAAATTCCATCAGAGAACAAGCAAGGTAATATACCCATGTCATCTCATACGTATGAGCATAAAGACAAGAGTGACAGAACTACTGTAATATTTATTTGCAATGATAATGGTTAGCACCATTGAGTACGAACTCAAAATTCATGTTGCAAAAAATTTATTAAATACAAGTATTTATGTGACTGCCAAAGAGAGCATGACCTGAAGCTTAGCAAAGCACATGTTAGGTAAGAATCATGTAACTGAACAATGCAGAATTATAGTTGTTATGATGAAATAGATCTAGCATTTTTGACTGGGCCAACTAAATTTAGTTATATTGCAACATTAAGTGAGAGATACCATATAAGTTCATCATAAAACTCATGGTAAACATTTGTAACAAAAAGATATCTATACGATCAGTATGCCTAGTGGTTATGACACTGTTAAAAGGAGAATCAATCTGCTTACAAGGATAATCCAGTTTCTCATCAAAGATGCAATCTGGCCCTTTCCAATTGGAACCAAAGGATCAGGAACCTGTTTAGAGATTTCCGGAAAATTTCCATAACTCATATCTATAGGGTTCACAATTTGTGAGCCAGGCACACTCTTTAAGAAGGTTTGCAGCGGGAAGTCGGCTCATAACTGGATAGATGCAGAGACTCTTTTAATAGAATAAGAGGACAATCTAACGAGTACCCCAAGTCTCTCAGACCCCCTAAGCAAAACCATAATAGACCATAAAATAAAAACTGAAAGGAGCACAGCCATGGTGAGAACATGGGGCCTGCTAAGGAGACGTAGACTTTGTCAGCTCAAACAATATATATCAAAGAACATTATCTCCAGGAAAGAGAGGAAAAACCCATTCGAAAGTTGTTTGAATGGAATACATCAAAAGGCATGTTTCACCAGGAATAGCTACAATAGTTACTTCAAAAATTAACGTTTTGATAGAACAATATTACAAACTGGTTAATGATTCAATCCTCCGACATACCTTAGGATGGACAGATCTGCAGGCACCACAACCAGGAGCGTAGAAATCTAAAACAACAAGCTTGTCTCCAGCATTTAGAAGAGAATCAATCAATTCCTGGGTTGAATGAACTTCTACCATATTTGATGTCACTCCTTTTTCCCACCATCTTGATAGGCGGGGCATACATGTCTGTGCTGCACGAATTTGGTAAGAAAATCACCCAACCACAAGCAATGAAAACCCACACTTCGAAAGATTTTATAGCAAAATTAGAAATACCATAAAGTATTTAAGCCTAAAAAAGATCCAGACTCACTTCATATCGGGTAGTTTCAGAAAGAAACCAACCAAACAAAAAAAAATCAAGACTATTTTTCTCATGGTTGTGCTCCTTTCAGTTTTTATTTTATGGTCTATTATGGTTTTTCTTAGGGGTCCGAGAGACTTTGGGTACTCGTTAGATCGTCCTCTTATTCTATTAAAAGAGTCTCTGCATCTATCCAGATGTGAGCCTGGTAATATAGAAATTTTGATACTTCCTAAAAAGCAAAAGAGAAATACCTTAATACTGGTAGCATTGACATACCTGAAGTCAAACCCTCGACGGTCGTTCGCTTGGCAACACTGGGAAACCCTGAATCAATTCCACTCTCTAAAACTTTTCCTGAGATAACAAAGAAATATTCAAGAATAAGAAACGATGGGAAAAGGAAGACCTTCATAGGAAGGGCAAACTGTCAAAGTTGCTCAGGGGTGTTCCCTTAAAACAGTGTCGCGCGAGCTATTCTGTTCTCTATCATCTCAACAGTGTTAAGTGGGTTGACTCACAAAGCTCTCATACTTGTCCCTCTATTCCAACTTTCTCACCGAAACCATTGAACCATTCCTCCCTCCATTTTTGGGCTTCCTCTGTTAGAAGAAATTTACTTGAACCAAAACATCTTGACTGGAGAAATTCCATCAAATGTTGGAAATCTCATTGCGCTCTCCAGCTTATGGTTAGCAGAAAATAAATTATCACGGGCAATACCTGCTTCCATAACTAATTGTCGTTGCCTCTCAAATTTGTATCTCCATCACAATCAACTGCATGGAAAATTGCCAGCAAGTTTATGCAGGCTACAGAGTTTGGCATACCTCTACCTTACCAGTAATATGTTTGAAGGCCCTGTACCCAAACAGCTTGCAATGAACGGCGACAGTCTTATACAAGTTGATCTATCTGATAACCTCTCTATTCGAACCCTTGGGGGACAAAACTGAAGGTTTATCGGAAACCGTGATGACCCAAAACCTTGCTCTCTTAATCTCCCCTGCAAGTCCATAGCCCACCTTGGGCACCAAAACCTGTCTGGTTGCTTCCCTATATTTCTCCTATTTGGGTACTATTTTAGCCCTAAAAGCATCCTTCTTCTTCCCTTTCAAGGAATCAAAACACCTCAATAACTTGAGCTGCTCTCTCTCCCTGAAGTGTTTCTGGAATTTGATGTGGGTTTTGAACTTTTCACCGCAGTGATTTTGGAATTTGATGTGGGTTTTGAACTTGTCATTGCAGACTTCACAGATGTGGGTTTTGAACTTGACTACCGGAGCCTTGGCCTCCACCGCCGCCTCCACTGTTGCCCTGTTCGAATCCCTCAACACAAACCTGCAAACCCTCGTCTCCATACCCTCTCGGCGTCTCTCATGTCCCTATTTTCAAACATTTAATATCTTAAAACTTATTTTTCAAACTAACAAGGCCAAATGGAAGATTTTCATTGGTTGGAGGAGGTGCCACATGTCTAAATTTATTGGCTGGAAGGGCGATGAGAAAGGCTTCTCATTGGCTGGGGTGAACAGTATTTGCTCACCCCAAGCCAACAAAAAAAACGCCTCCAGCGTAATTATATTATCATAGCATAAGTGTCAACAAAATACATTACCACCAACAAAATATAGTAATATAGATTGGTTTAAGAGCTGGCACAAGTCTTGCTTTGAAAAGTAAGAACCCTGAAGAGGAGCCAAGACAATCGGTGTTTTTGGTTATTGTCGACACAAAAAGAGAAAAATTACAAATCTCAGAATTACACATTAAGGATGGAGATTGGGAGGAAACGCTCGAAGTGCAGCGAAGAGAGCATCACGTTCATGCATATGGTAATCAATGTGTTCCACTCGACTCTCCAAGTGCGAAGATGGTCATTTGTGCGTTGTTGTTGGCACCAGAGTCCTTCCACAGAGTCAAAGGTCTCATTAAGCACATGCTCGAGGTCGTTGATATAGGCAACCAATTCGTTCATGTCCTCATACCTCTGTTCCCTCAGCGTATCAATGTTGAGATGTATGCGATCCAGCTGGGTCGTGATGGACTCCAAGGTGACCAGAATTCTACGTGGCTCAGTGAGCGGGCTGGAGACAGGGCCATATCTGTAGTGGAGTGGCGACTCCCAATCGACTCAGAGTCCAAGCTAGGCTCCCCATGTTGTTGGCGTACATCCTTGTGTGGCCCAACACCCCCCCTGCAGACCCACCCTCTCTGTGGAGGCATACTACCAACTCCAACACCACCTGCAGCACTGCCATGGACTGCGTACTGCTTTACCTGAGAAACACCCCACTAGACATTGAATTGACAATATTGAAATAACACACCACTGACAATTCCAGAGTTGTTGAACACGATTACCCAACTGAGAAGGATCTCGAAGTCCTGAGCACCAACACCACAATGACGAGTAGTGAAGACGTAGGAAGACACAGCACAAGCCTTGGGGCCCACAAAGCTCATACATCCCCAGGAAAGGCAACTGAAACTGCTCCCCCCATCCGACTGGCGATCCAGTGAAGTGTGCGCTAACGAAAGAAGAAGTCGGACTGAGGAAAACTCTGCGTCTGCACCCGACCCACGCAATCCAGGCCAAAGACCAAATAAACCGTTACATCGGACAAAGAAAACGTCCCCCGATCCCATGGCCATGTTGGATGCAGGCCTCAATATCCCTCCCTTCCGCATTCAACATTCAACAGCCTCGTCTTGTTCTACTACCCCAAGCCACAACTTGAGCTAGGATGAAAACAAACCACACCTCGTTCTCTCTCGGCGCTCTCTCCTCATCGCCCAACGCCTACGAATGATTTCTTGTTGGTCCTTGTGCGATATTAAACTCAACTCACAAGGAGCAGGATGCAGGTTCCAAAGCCCATTCATTGCATTCGTGCGGCGTGTGGAGGCCCCTCTAGCTCCACAATCCAATGCACAGCCAACTGGCCCCTTAAATGATCACCCCCATTGGGGGTGTTAATTTTGTTCTTTAAATAATATTTATAATAAATTTCTTTGAATAAGAAAGGATGATATCCAATTTTAAAATCACTATACAAATAGTTTAATGGGTTATATGATATTTGAATGGAGGCTCTTATGAGTAGAATTATGTAGAGGTTTGTCTTCTGAATCCATCACATAAATCTTATAGATTCCTGATGAGTTTTGAACGAGCTAATATAGTTCATCTTCACGAGAATTAGTAGGTTATATGATATTTTTTATTTTATTTTTTAATATATTTATAACTAGCATTTGCCCCTAAGGGTTCAAAGGTACACCGAAGGAGCAGGCTTTGTGTTAACTCCTATGCAGATCAAAGGGTGTGGTTTCCATCAATCTCAGATCAACGGTGACACGCGGGCACAAACAAGCCCGCTGTTTAAACCAAATGATGCCCCCGCAGTCAGTCTCCCCATGTGCGCTTTGATCGAGATCAACAACTGACATTTACTTTGAACTTGAACTTTGAACTTGGATTGAAAGCAGGCCACAGCTCAACGAACTAGAAGATCTTAAATTGCGAATTCGTGAGATACTACTTCAAACAGCGAAAATATTTCTTCCTGAAACACAGAAAAATTCACTGGCACTGGTTGGCAAAGAAGTTTGCAACACATTGGCAAAGTACTGAGACCTGCAGGACTAGAAGATCTTAAATTGCGAATTCGTGAGATACTACCTCAAACAGCGAAAATATTTCTTCCTGAAACACAAAAATTCGCTGGCATTGGCTGGCAAAGAAGATTGCAACACACTGGCAAAGTACCGAGACCTGCAGGGATCGAGCCAGAGAACTAGTTTTTTGAAAGATTGATCTCGTACAGTTGCTTGCACGAACTGATTTCAGTAAGAAGATCTCCACTTAGGTTGTTATTACAAAGGTCCAATATTGTTTTAGATTTATGGCCAAATTTTAACTTTCAATATCTGAGACAAAATTCTCATCACATATTTGAATCTTAACTTTCAATACAGCCAAATTGTGTGAGACAACAATATTGTTTCAACTAGATTTATAGCCAAATTTAATTAAAACACTATATACAATTTGAATACCGTTTATCTCATACTGATGCTCAATAAATTGCCTATTAAATATATACATTCTTACGCTTTCTGCTTGTTAATTATGGTTTCTAATTAATGTTTCTTAGGTCTTCTGCTAATTATTGTAAAGGAAATATGAATATTATAGACCATTCGGAAGAAACCTATAAGTAGAATATGCAACTGAATGCACATCTCTTAAACCATACATGGAATTATGTCTAGTCTATGAATTTTACCTGTATACATACTAAATGGAAGCAAATCCTTGAAAAACCATCAGAAAAGGGAAAATAGTTTCCACTATATTAGATATCGGATGAGTTTCAAACTTGTTTTGACTCTCTCATGAACAGTTAGCTTCTTCTTTTTTTCCTCGTCCCAGGGTTAGGGCCAGTGAAAAACAAGACCTGCATTAAGCTGGACCAAAATACTGAGGAAAAGACATTGAATAACTAGATCAACTTTCTGGCCAACTTGGCATAGGCTTCTGGACTATTAAATGAATATATGCATGAAATCCTTATTATAAAGACCAAAAACACACAGCTGAGAACTAACTGTAAAGTAACGAACTACGATGAACTGAGCTAGAACATATGGAAAGGTACCTTTTATTTGTGTTGCATTTCATATATATACTGGTTCATTCAGAAAGAAAAGAAAGCAAAGCCGGAATCCTTCTCTGTCGCAAGAAACAGTGCCACCTGAACCACTTCCAGAGTATTTAGCCAACGTTCCGGCATGACTGAATTCTCTTTTTCCTTTTTCTCCACCAATTCCATGGAAAATGGTTCGCAGTCAAGAATTTGGCGTGCTTGTGCCAGAATCTGGGAGGGAACGCTATGGGAACTGATCATGTTAACGCGAATCCCAAACCCTCGGAGCTCCAGTGCCGCCGACCTCACGAGCCCAACCAGACCCGTCTTGCTGACAATATAGGCATGAGTACCCAGCCCTCCCACGACGCCGCCCATGCTGCCCGTGAAAATGATGGACCCTTTCTTCGCAGTCTTCATAACGCGGGCTGCATATTTGACGCCCAGAAGCGCTCCCCTGAGATTGACGGCCATCGTGTAATCAAACTCGGGCATGCGCGTTTTGTCAATAGGGCCGACCGCGCCCAAAATGCCCGCGTTGCGGTGGAAGATGTCGACTCTTCCTTCCCCCATTGAAACCCCCTTCTCCACTGTGGCCGCTACTTCATCTTCTTTCTTCACATCACAGGAGATAAACTGAGATCCATTGCCCAATTCCTCTACCAGATTCTGGGCGTCTTGCACATCTGCTATCAGAACCCCGACGAGCTGTCGTACAGGCAAAGGATTAAAATTCATATTTTCCATTAAAAAAACACTGTTCAGATTGTGTAGGAACGATGAATTTGAACAATGTGGCAAACAAAAACTCCACAAATTGTTCGGTGTAATTAATTTCATTGAGTCTAGCACATAGTGATAGAGTGTTTTGTTAATGCACTTTGTAATGTAAAGGTGACTTGTATCATTAATTTGAAATTCCGTGGGCAACAAAAATCCAACCATACTAAAGGCTAGGCTCACAGTTGGATGCAATTTTTGTCTGATTTAAAGAGCTTAAATACCCTTAGATAATGGAGACTTAAACCAAATATTAAACATGCCAAAATCACATAATTTAACAAACAAACAAATAATAATTTTATTCTTTAAATTTAAAAATAAAAATAAAAATAAATAAATTCCCAAATAAGTATGTTTCTTTGCTTGACATTCTCCTTTACTATAAAATATATTTTGAATTTTGTGATTTTGTGTATACGAAATAATAATGATATACATCTTATTTTGTAGTGTTTTAAAACTAGCAATTGCACTGCATGTTGCAAAGGAAACGTCGTAAGGCAATAGCATAGGGATAGGAAACTATACAGAAATGGGCGCTGCACAATCGTTGACAGGAATACATATCCTTCAATAGTTCCAAAGGGCATAGAAGTAAATTAGATTTTTTAAGCATAAAACAAAACTTTAAACCACATGTTAGGCATGCGCATGAGAATTATACACTAAAGATTGCATTACTTCTATCTATGTTTAGAGGACAACGATATAATCCGTTGTTTCTCTCAATAAGGAGGAGGAATCCATCGACCTTTGGAACTGTTTCATGCACTTGTTTACCGCCTTCCCAACAACTATAATAATAATCATGTAAAGAGGTTCAAAACATAATAATAATTGTCCCCTCATCACAATAAACCTCTCCCACTCATGTGAACTTTATTTTTATTCTGCATGGCTTCCTGCGGGGTTGCTTCCAATTGCAAAGAAACATGAGATGCCAACTTTATATTCCTGGAACCATTTAAATCATTGTTGGGTTTCTTAGGCGAATCGAAGGTTCAAAGAAAATGCTTCAAAAAGAGCCACTCCAAGGTTGATTATGATCAATTGCTCATATTTGATTCATAAATAGGTTACACATCATACATAAAGCTTGATTTCTCTTTAAATACCCTAACATATATTCTTAACCATTATAATCTCTAATCATTATATCCTTTAAAGCCCATATATAAATTTTCAAAATGTATATTCTTTAAAAGTCATATATAAATGTTTAAAATGTATACTGAAACATGATTGCAAACCCTATGAGCCTAGGTCATTATATCATTTTCTTAATATAAAATTCTAAAGAAATATTTAAATACAAAAGTAAACTCTAAAAATATATATATAGATAATAGGTTTCTTAGTATCAATGAAACACTTTTGGTCTTTTGGTTTTTTCTAATGTTAATCCCATTATCAATAATAATTCTCATAGGATTAATTTCATTTTCACACCAACCTTCACATTAAGTAATCTCATTGATAAGACCGTTCAAATCACAACATCTATGACATTATATGATATGTGAAATATTTTTTTTTTTACTGAACATTTAGTTGTAATTTTTTTGGTACGAATTTAGTTAATTAATTTATCTAAGATCTCATCCTTCTAGTGAAACTTACTCACCTTATGATTAGGCGAGGGAGATTTTTTTTTAATTTTTTTTCTTGTTATTCATTTCCTTATGAAATGTATACTATTTACTTTTTAAAATGTAAATGCATTTATGGAATATGTGTTCTCCTCTCTCATTTTTGTCCAATGGAGGCAAAGATTGCTATAATTATAGAATATAAGTTTAAAATATAAAATCTAACTTGAGTTTATGATGGAGGCAGCCAATCACACTTGACTTAAACCTGGTTGCCCATGTATAAGTATTTTGGAGTCCAGTTGGAGGGCATAGTGAAGACTTCCCAATCATTTTGATTTTGAATTATTCATAGACCATCAAGAATTCAATATGGAGAGTTTATATGGTAGGAATATCCAAAATCATCTAACCATGCCTCCCCATGGGAATTGGTTAGCCAACATGGTGAAGAGAGATACATATTGACTTCAAAAGTAGAAATACCATTAGTTGAATTTCCCTCATTTTGTTCTTAATCCTTTAAAAAATTGATTATACATTCGCTTTTCTTCAAACAATTGATTATACATTACACTTCTAATGGCTCAAATTTTCTTGATTTTTGTCCTTATTGTCAATTATATGAAGGACTTTTAACATACTAGGGAGGAAATTTCTATAAATTTAATGCTTAGGTTCTCTCCAAAATGCAAAATAAATTTTGAGTCCTTTGAAGGGAAGGTCAACTAAGAAGGATTTTTTCATTTTCATTGTGTGTATTTTTCTCTTATTTTGATTTTTGGGATTCCATGGGGTTGTTGATGCATTATGGATTCATGATTCCATTTGCTAGGAAGATTATGAAGGATTTTGTCATGTTCATTGTGTGCATTTTTCTCTTATTTTGCTTTGTGGGATTCCATGGGGTTATTGATGCATATGGATTCCATTTGATAGCAAGATTATGTTATCCACAGATGGTGAAGATGAAAATATTGGAACTCATTGGGTTGTTCTCTTTGTTGGTTCTTCTGGATATTAAAACTATAAACATCAAATGATTTTCTGCATGGTTGTCCATACTAAGGTCTACATAATGCACATTGTATAAATCTAACATGTAAGGTAATTAAGCAATTGCTATGTTTCTGGGCAAAAAATTAGGAACAGATGCCTAGCTCAATTTTAGATATGAAAATCTTGGAACTCATTGGGTTGTTCTCTTCCCTGGATCTTTTGGATATTAAAACTATAGACATCAAATGATTTTCTGCATGGTTGTCCATACTAAGGTCTACATAATGCACGTTCTGTAAATCTAACATGTAAGGTAATGAAGCAATTGCTATGTTTCTGGGCAAACGATTACGAGCACATGTCTAGCTCAATTTTAGATATATCTACAGTTGAATTTGATATGCTTTGATACATTTGGTAATATATGATTTACAATGATAAATATTTTCACTAGTGAGATTGGGGGAGTTTTAAGTAGCTCACTGGAATTGCATCCTTTTTGTTTCATTCCTCACCTACATGCCATGAACTTCACAAGATGAGGCTCGATGTACTTTTTTGATGATTTGGGTAGAGCAGATACCACTAATAGATACCACTCTTTGCCCAAATTACTAGATAGACCATATTTTTTAAATCACCTTTGGCTCAAAGAAGATGTGTATAGATCTAAAGATGTTAAAGCTATGCTTCTAGCTTATATACCTTTGGTATTTAAGCTACATAGAGATGTCGATGTAGGGTAAGATTATGATTATAGGAATATTTCAAACTCTTGACGCATTCAATTTATGTTACTTATAACTTTGGCATAACTCTGCTAGGGGTTGAATCACTCATTTACAGGTTGGTGTTTGGCATGCATATTAAATCATTAAAAGATTTAGACTGAAAGATGAGAATATTATTGTGTTTATGTATGATGGAATAACAAAACAACATTTTTTGGCTTGGTGCTACTATAAAATGCCAAACATTTGATATCATTATAAATATTACTACCAACTGAAACTATTATCACATAAGAGTAATATACCCACCTAATCAAACTTAAAACTAAGTGTTAAACAACATTTGTCACCGTCCCTGCAATCCCCATCCCAAACATTGGAGGGCCATTTCTGTGACTTCTATGTAGTGTCATGCCTTGCAAAAAGTGTCATTGCATCCCTTGCCATGAGAAGAACATTTCCTCTTTTGACTATTCCTAGAACAGGCTCTCAAAAACATATGATTTTGGGTCGGCCCTAGCAGGCAGTTATGGCCTCCCGCCCATAGAGAAATTAACACTCGGCCTCACGCCCATTGGCGCTTTGTCCCAGTGGACTGCCCGCGCTGAGCTGTTTTTGGAATTTTTTATAAAATAGAAGCAAAGTTTCCATTCCCAACCACTTCGTGAGCGTAGTCAACATGGGTTGTTCGACTGAATAACGTCGAAAATCTTCCTTTGGCTTCTTATTTTCTACATTTGAGCAACCTCCCAAAGGATAAGGCCTCCCTTCCACCATATGAGGGATCCCAACCTCCTTCATAAGTCTTATTCTTCTCCCTCAAACCTTCAATCCCCCTCCTCTCTCCCTAGAAGATAATTCCCTTGCTTAAAAGGAAAGCAAGTCCCACTCTTTATTTTATCTTAGGGAAAGGGTTTCGAGGGTCACTTCCCACCTATTCATTGACCTATACTCTACAAGTGAATTCGTAAACTACCGGGAATCCACCCATCATGAAAGTCTGTGAAGAGCAAGGAGCCTTAGCTGTGGTGACAATCGGCTAAGCCTCCATCGTTTCCCTTGTCCTAGCAGTTTCCCTCTTAGGAACCCCTTTTAGATCCACTACTAGTTTGAGTGGTAACAAGTTGTTCACAATTCCATTTGTGGACAACTCTTTGGTATGCCCACTTTTGCCATACTACAGCTCCAATATGAGAAGTCCGGGGCTATGGAGGCTGCCCTTCTTCTCACTGAATCAATCCTCTACAATATAGTGAACTAGGGCTAGTTGGTTGGCCCACTTGACTGTTACTTTAGTCCTTCAAAGTCTGGAAATCCTTAGGCGCTATACACCTTCCCTTACTACCAATTTTGTTGTCCTTCACCAGAAAAAGAGTCAGGGCTCTTCTTTGATAGTAACCTAACAACCCTCCAACTGTACTTGGCCTACCATCAATCTGCCCAACCACAGTCAATTCCTTTTACTGATATAGGGCCCACAATATTGTCTTCATCTATGGCTCTTCAAATCTGCCACCTAACAATGGTTTAAGTCCTCTCAAGATCATTGTTCTTGTGTATCAACAATTTGATCTTTGTTGTCCAATCTATGAACAAATATGAACTACTCCTCTTATCATACTTCTAACAATCTGTAGATGAATGAACTAGGGTCACAAATCAGCCACTAACAGTCCATTCACTAATTTTTTATAGGTTTCTTCAGATCTTTGTCTAAAACTCTATGGAAAGTCCACCAAAATCAACTCCTCTGCATGTCAATCCATTCTTCATATGGCACATTTCTTCTGCATGCTCAATCTTCTGCTCAGGTTCCACCCTCCTTTGGATCTGTTGTCTCCACAGATACTGAATCTGCAAACCATCTTCCAGATCTACGGTCTTTATTACATAAATAAACCTCGCTCTAAGGGTCACAACCCATCTTCTTCTACACAAATTTGTCACAGTCTTAAGGTCATACCTTATGAACTAAACATGCTAGGAAACTGTCCTAACTAGGGAATTCTACTTATGTGCTTCTAATTGTTGTAGAACAAACCCTATCCACACATAGAAAAAACACGACTCTTGCCTCCATAAGAGACTCGACCTAGCTCATATGGATCCATAGATTCTGGGCATTTCTTTGACTGAATCTTGACATGAACTTTAGATCTCAATGTCGATCCTCAAACTAGGGTTAACTTTGTCAATATTACGCTTGCGTCAACTTCTGTTATGGCTCTAAATTACAGTGCAAGCCCTCCTCCATTTATGTTGGTCTTTATCACACACCTTGTGGCCTACTAACCACCACAAGGCAAGATGGTATCAACCCTCTCTTCTATTTCATGTAGAAAATCTACCAACGGGATTCAATCTGATCTTGTAATCATGTAATAAAACAAGATACTGAATCCTTCCTACAATTTGTGGAAACAAAACATAATCGCACAATCACATATAAGTAAGAGAAACAAGTTATCAATCACACAACACAAGATGTATCTGGGGAAGCAACTGCTCAAAAACCTCTATCTCTATTTTGTATTAAGTTAAGGAATCATGAAACAATACTGTTAATATGAATCTTTCGTCGTAAAAGATCACTTTAGCTACGCATAGCAAATAGCCCTAACATCGATTATGGCTGCAAAATATCTTTAAATCTGCAATTAGATGATCCAAATAATGCTGCACAAATTCAGATCTAAGCATAAAATACATTAAGCAGATAAAGTAAAATATGGCTCCATGCATCTAATAGACAAGACAAGAACAATGTATTTAAAATAATTTTTTATATTATATTAAAAAATGGGGCACCTGAGAGGAAAACAAAAAAGGTGTTTTCTGATTCTCCTCAATGGGATGGGTTCTTGAAAGTCCTCAGCATTTCAGATCTAAAATTCCTCTCTCTTAATGGTGTAGAAAAACCCAGACAAACATAAAACTCAATGGGAGCTCACAAGGCAAAAATGGAAAATGGTGACCAAGAGTAGATCCAGAGTGATCTAATGCAATGGAGGTGACTAATGAATGGGAAAAACCCTTCTATTTATAACAAAATATTAGGGTGTTCTAGAACTCGGTGCATGAATAAAATATTATTAATCAAATTCTAGAATCACCCTTTAGGAATATTTTATTATATTTGTTGGAGGGAAAAGGTCTTTTGACTTGGGTCAATTCCTTTATTTATAAACAATAAATAAATGATTTATTTATTATTTTAGGGAGATGGTGGGAATATAATTAAATAAATAATGATTTATTTAATTATTTACAAATGATTTAGTCAAATTTAACTAGGAATATTATTTAAATAATGATTTGAATAACTTATTCCTAGGAAATAATTAAATAAATAATGATTTAATTAATTAATTTTCTTGTTTTGGGTTAAATATGACCGAGAAATATAGACAAATGTTATTTTACATGGTGAAAGCAATTTTACTTAGGGTAAAATTGGTCTTACATGGTGTACTTGGGTTCATCTAATGATAATGGGTTAGATGAACAAAAAATGGTGTAACAGATTGCCCCCCAACGTACGAGTGTTAGGAGCAAATCGTATGACTGAAGTACGTTGTAATAACTCAATCACTAGGCATCAAGAGGGAAGTGAGAGAGAGAAATGTAAGGTAGTCTAATGTGCTAAAGGACTAGACCCGGAGGAGACGAGACTTACAGGTGCAACAAGTCTCTAGGTGATGAAGTGGTACCAGTGTTAAAGGTGGCGGGGGAGGCATACCTATGCCCGCCGAGACAATAGTACAAAGAATAAGGCGCCCGGAAAACCACGGAACGTAATAATGAAGCATGTGCTGGCCTAAACATGAGCCAGATAAATAAAATGATGAATCCCACATACATTCGATGCCTGGAATAACCTTCAGGACTTATTCAAGAAGATTCTAGTACATGAGATACAAATACACCCGAATGCCCCCTACACACGGGGAAGGGCTCACTAAATTTGAATGATACATGCAAATCGAAGAGGCGCTGCAAGTGGTTGAGGCCGATATCATCAAATGAGAGGAGCTGCATCAAGGGTGGAAATGAAGAAGTCATCCGAGTATGTGGGGGGCTACCTGCAGGGCCGCCCCCTCATGAGGGTTAAGACATCTCACACACGCTCGAGAATCACCAATAGTTGCTGCTGCATCACTGGACCATCAAGTGTATAGATCAAGATCATGTTGAGAAGAGCTCGAACCAAGGTACACTGCCCCCTAGACCTGGCTTCTGGAGTAAATGAGCTGATGTCGACAAAAGTAGGTCCGCCATAGGTGAGGCAATAAGGGAACCTCAACTAAGGCATGAGGGAAAATAGTAGAGTGACGAACAGATGGACATTAATGATGATAATGAAATGGGGGATGATCTGAAGGGGATCATAAAAACACGAGTACAAAATGGTATCTCATGACGGAAATTGACATGAACAGGAATGAGTATAGAGGCAAGGTGGTGCCCCCAATGACATGTGTTGTAAGTGAGAAAATCCGATTTTGAGGGGAGGTGAAGTAAGGCTTCGTGGACAACAGATGTCCTAGTGAAGTAGCGAAATGCAAAACAAACAGATTCTGGCTATCTAGAAGAAAATAAAACACGCATTTCGAATGGAAAATGCTAAGGGTAATATCTCTTAAGATAGAGTGCATTGCGAGGATTAGGAAGGATGTGGCCTTCAAAGTCCTCTAAAATATATGCCCCCTTACCAAGGTCTTTACTGATAATGTAAGGACCTAGCCATAATGAGTCGAACTTCCCATGACCGAGGGTATCATGGGCCTGGTCATAGACTAGAACAAGGTCACCTTCATGGAAGGTACGAGGGTGGACTTTTCGGTCATACTAAGCTTTGGTGCTCTTTTTGGTCGCTTCAAGAGTTTGTAATGCAACACGATGGTCTTCAGAGGCGCGCTCGAGCATGATAAGTCGTTGTTCTAGAGGTTGGGTATCAGGGAGAAGTTCGACGGCCAAGTGAAGGGAAGGGATTTCACACTCGATTGGTAAGACTGCCTCCTCGCCAAAGACAAGGTGGAAAGGAGTGAAACCGGTGGCAGTTTTAACAGAAGTACGATAAGCCCACAAAGCAGGGAAGAGCATGAGATGCCAATTGGTTTTGTGCTTATTCACCGTTCGTTGAAGCATGGTCTTAAGAATTTTGTTAACCACTTCAACTTGGCTATTGCCTTGGGGGCAATAGGAAGATGAATATTGGTGCTCAAAACCCAATAGGGAGGATAGCTCATGCCAACTCTGATTTCGAAATGTCGGCCATGGTCCGAGACTAACTATTTTGGAACCTCGAATCGAGCAATGACATGGTTAAAGAAAAAGAGGGCTGCAGTGGCTGCCGTATTGTTGAATGTTGGCATTGCTTCGGCCCATTTAGTGAAATAGTCAACCGTCACTATGATATATTTGTGGTTACCAACAGAGGGAGGTCGGCATTCCATAAAGTCAATGGCCCATTTACAAAAAGGACCAGCTGTGACGACAGGATGGAGAGGAGCGGGAGGAGCTCGCGCCTTGGGGGCGAAGTGTTGGCAATTGGAACAGTGTTTGACTGCTTTAATGCAATCACTGAAGAGATAAGGCCAAAAATATGCAGCACGCATGATTTTTTGGGCGGTGGCGAGACTGGAGAGGTGGCCACCACAAGCGCCGCTATGGCAGGCATTGAGGACTTGCTCGGCTTCAGTGTGTGTGAGGCAACGACGAAGGACAGTATCTACTCAACGAGGATAAAGGTCATCTTCGATAAGAAGGTAGCGAGAGGCTTGGTGTTGGATACGTCGTCGAGCATCACAATCAAGATGAAGGGCGAACTTTTGGGTTCACAATTAAGTAAGGATGTCACCGTACCAAGGGTCGTCGGTGGTGATGGCAAACAAATGTTCATCGGGAAGAGCATCATTAATGGGAGTATCTTGCGTCCTTGTAGGCAAATCAGAAATGAGTTCAGCGAGGACTAAACCTTTCTTACTTTTTGGGGTGACAAATTCAAGGTCGAATTCTTGGAGGATAACGACCCAGCGAGCATACTTCCCACTGAGGATGCGGCGACTCAATAAGAAGGCCATGGGGTTGGAATCAGTCACAACCTTGGTGGAACGCATGAGGATATAATGACGCGGTTTTTGGACCGAGAACACGACAGCTAGTGCTATTTTTTCTTCATGCGAGTAGGACACAGGTGGATCGACAAGGTTCTTACTGACATAATAGATCACATGTTCGATACCGTTATCATCCTTATGTATAAGGACACCAGCAACCGAATAGGTGGAAGAAGAGATGTATAAGATGAAATCTCGGTCAAATTTAGGGGGACGGATCAAGGGAGTGGATGTGAGAGCATGCTTGAGGGCATCAAGAGACTCTTGAGCGTATGTATCCCAGAAAAATGGGGTGTGAGAGCGAAGAAGTCTAAGGAAGCCATGTGCGGTAGTGGCGTAGTCAGGAACGAATCAGCGAAGAAAATTAGCTTTGCCTTGGAGACTTTGTCGCTGGCGTAGGGTACGAGGCATAGGAAGTTCGAGAATGGCTTGAACCTTCAAAGGGTCGAGAGTTATCCCGTCTTTAGACATGATGAAGCCGAGGAGACGACCGACAGGAACACAGAAGACACATTTCAATGGATTAAGGCGAATGTTATACTTGCGACATCGGAGAAAAATGGTATGCAGGTCATGAAGGTGTTGCACCCGATGTTTAGAATGTGCAGTAAGGTCGTCTAAATAGGCAAGGATAATATGAGCTAAGTCATGGAAACAATAAGACATGGCTCGTTGAAAGGTGGCGTCGGCATTTTTAAGGCCAAATGGCATGACTCGGTATGCGAAAGTGCCCCACAGACTAATGAACGCGGTTTTAAGTTGATCAGCACGACGGATAACAATTTGGTTATATCCGGAGAAGCCATCCATAAAGGAGAGAATCTCGTGCCCCGCACACTCTTCGATGATTTGGTCAATAAATGGTGTGGGGAAGTTGTCTTTGGGACAAGCTTTGTTCAGATCGCGAAAGTCGATGCAAACACGAATGGTGCCTTGTTTTTTGAGGACGGGAACTGGGTTAGACACCCAAGTGTTATATTCAATGGGGTAAATGAAACCAGCCTGCCGGAGCTTATCAATTTCAGCTTTGATGGCTTCTCGTCTAGAAGGATGAATGGGTCTCAACTTTTGACGGACCGGAATGGCATCAGGCCATGTGTCGATGTGATGTTCGACAATGGCAGGATCGAGTCAGGGCATTTCTCAGTAGGACCAGGCGAAAATATCACGAAATTCTTTGAAGAGTTTGGTGTAGGCTTCAATTTCTTCCAGAGTGCATTGGGCACCCATGGTGATATGTTCTTCGATACCTGGTTTGACAGAAATGTCTATTTTGATGGTAGGAGAGATATTGGCCATATTGCCTTCTTCGAAAGCGTCAGGTGCAGGGATGGGGTTTTTGAACCAATCAACTTGATCGGGAATGAAGTCTTTAGATTCGAGGGCATATTGGTCATGGGATTAGTGTGTTAGGAAGTATGCACGATGGTGCATATCGTCCCACGGAAAATCAGGTGCGGTCATGGCTTCCATGATGTCTTCATCGGTCTGAAAGATGGGAAGAGTGGGTGGAATAGGAGGATCTGAGGATGTAGAAATATGAGACACCTGATTTTGAGGGGGAAGGTTCACATGTGTGTCGGCATGAGGGGTGACAGCAGAGCGAACAGATGAGTGGGTAAGCAAATCATTGGGGGAAGGCACTAAGGGGTCGGTTGCTGAGAAACGCGGGGACGAGGAAAGGTAGAAAATAGTGGCTGAAGGTTCGGTCATTTCAGTATCAGGATGAGGAATGGTAATCAATGGAGACAGGGGGTCTGGAGTTAGGGCAGAAGGATGACAGGCAAGCGCGGCTTCGAATTGGCGGTATGCGGCTAAAGAAGCGTGATACTCGTCAAGGCGGGGGCAAAGATGGGTATAATGTCCATGGAAATCGCACAAAGAACAAGGGTGATTGGTGCGCAAGTGTTTAAGTTTAGGAATAGAATCGGGTATGGTGACATAGACTTCAGGAATAGCAGATTCTGGAAACGTTTCATTGACCATGGTTTTGAGATGTGGTAATTCAGGGCAAGTATGGGTAGCATGTCCGACAACATCGCATAAGGCACACTAGATGGGATGCTTTGGAGGTCGAGGAGGGGCAGAAGTTGTCAGGGCGGCGTTGTCCTTGGATACCCCCCTGCGAGCTTTGCTAGTGGCACTTGACATGGTCGCCACAGGGGGTGGTTCCTGATGAGGGGACTGAGGTACAGGTGCAGTGGGAGAAGCCATGGGTATCAGTTGAACTGGGTCAAAGCAAGATATGGTTTGGGTTGGCTAGGCAGGGTAGTGGCTGGGGGGTCTAAGTACCAGACGGGTATACCCAAGGTCAAGTTGGGGAGGGATAGGGTAGCCAAGATAGGGACGGAATGAGCACCAGGAGGGGGAGCAAGGAAAGGAATCTGACCAGTAGGGAAATGGCCAGGAGGAATGTTTGGGGAAGGAGATTCCGAAGGAAGAAGGTGGGCTAGCAGGGGCGAAGGGTTAAGAGCTGGTGGGGTTGTGTGAGGGTGCGTTTGCGTACTAGCCAAAGTGGGTTGTGCGAGGTCAGCCCAAGAAGATTTCATCATGCAAACATTCGCCATGCTAGGATCGGGTACAAGAGGAGGGTCTAAAAGGGTTCCAAGCAAGGAGGAGTCTTTATAGACGCCAGGGGAAACACTGGTCAACGGATCAACAGTTGGCTTATTGGTGACAGTAGAGATGGTGGACTCAGGGGAGGTCTGAGATTTTGGTTCATGGTAAGTCAAATGGTCAATCATGACAATCTTGCCATTATGAGGGAAGAACATCCTGCGGTGGACTGCGGATGGGACAACAGACATGGCATAGGTGTAACTACGCCCCAAAAGAATGTTGTAGTCAAGAGGGGTGTTGATAACTTCAACATTGACACAAACAGTCTTGCCTGCAAGGGTGATAGGACAATTACGGAATAGGCCAATGGGCTGGGAGGCATGGCCATCACACGCATGGAGGGTGATTGTGTAAGGGGCCAGCTCAGGGGATCCGAGTTGTCTCCAAACCGAAGCGGACATCACAGAGGTAGATGCCCCCTTGTCAATAATACACCGAGTGACATTGGCATTTCGGATGTTGACTGGGATTTGGAAAGCAACCGAAGGAGGAAGAGGGGGATGGTCTGACTGACGGGCGTCGAAACCAATCAATTGGTCATCAACAGGATCTACGACACCCATGGCAGATAGTAGAGCCCTCTTGTGAGAAGGAAACGATTGGAGGAGTTCCAGTGTTGAAATGGCAGCAAGATATTGTGCCAGATCATCTACTATGCTGTATGAAGGGGCAGCCCGACCAGAGGCAGCATTTCGGCGTAATGGTCCCTTAGGAGTCTTGGGAGGAACCTCAGCTTTGGGCAGAGGGAGTGGCAAGGGACCATTGGGTGTCGATAGAGGCTTTGTAGGACCTGAAGATGGAGACTTGGAGACAGACGGAACGGTAGGGGTGGAATACTGACGGGACCGAGTTTGAATGTTAAGGTCGACGGTGAGAGGTGGGTCACAGGCCATCATGAGAATCTGGTAATCAGAGGAACCAGAAGGGAAAGGTTGAGTGGTTACCGGGGCATGAGGTGGTTGAGTGGCCACGAATCCTTGTTGAGGGAAGGGATTGGTAAACACAGCGGGTTGAGAAGTAGTTGGGGTGGGAGGGACAGTAGGGGAGGAGTGTTGTCCCCGCACAGTGGCCTGAGACTCCCACATCTTCCGCATTTGTGGTAATAAGGGACAATCGTGAGTGTAGTGACCATAAACACCGCAACACGAACAAGGCTTATTGGTGCGAAGCGGCCTGTCCGGCTTGGGCTGAGAGCCCTGTGGCTGGTTGGTAGTGGTAGAGTCAATACTGGAAGGATTGGATCCACGATTACCAGAAGCGGATGGATTGCCTTTTCTCTTTCTTTGAGAAGGAAGAAAATTAGTTGCCCCCTGCTGTACAAATACTTGCCCTCGAGGGGGTAGTAAGTGCGATTGTGGGGGTGGAGAAGGCAAAGGAGTGGGAGGTCCAAATGCTGGAGGAGCTGGGACACTAGGTTGTGGGTACGGATAAGGGGTAGGATGGGCAACATTGAGGTAAGCAGGAGGGTGGGAAAAATGAGGAGGCATGCCATATCTGGGATACATGGTACCTGGAGGGGAAAAAGTGCCGGAGGGGCTGGCCCCTCCTGGAGGGAAACCATAGCCCGGAAGAGGTTGGGCAGAGGTATGTGACAGGGCTCCAACGATACTATCGGCAGAGTGAGATGCCCCCGAGGCATTAGGGCCACCGGGCTTGGGGAGGTCAGGAAGGACGGTATAAACATAACCATATTGGGCATAGATAAGGTCATATTTCAAGGCTATTTGGAGGGCAGCTTCTTCGGTTTGGGGAAAATGGGTTGCGACATCTTTGCCAATGGGGGGTAAGAGAGAGCGAAGGAACCAGTCCATGTAAACTTGATCTTCAAAGGGGGGAGCGCGACACAAGCTCCGTCTTCGTCGCCATTCCTGTACATGAGCGGAAAGGTGGGTCGAAGAGAATTGATGAAAAGAAGTCAAGAGTTCAGTACTAGTGTCATATCAGAGAGGGAGCTAGAAATAAGATAAGAAGGCTTGGGCAATGGTCGCAAAGGTGGTATGGGAAGAGGTGGCTTGATCAACATACCATTTAGAAGCTTCGTCGGTAAGCGTGTGTTGGAACAAACGAAGACGGATGGAGTCATCAGTGATGGAATTGGAGGAACACCACATGTGGAAAGATCGGATATGGTTGGAGGGATCTTCACTAGCAAGGCCTTCGAACTTGGGAATGTCGGAGGGGAGCTTGGTTGGCATAGCAGGCTAATTGACATTGTGGCGAATAGGATCATTAATCAGCTGATTGAAGTCGGGGCGACTGAGATCGGCCATATAAGGGAGCAACGGGGCAGTCGAGGGAGGTCCCGTAGTGGTGCTAAGAAATGTTAGCGTGTGCCAAAGCATTAATTTAAGGTGTGCCTAGATTTTTGAGGATTGTTAGGTATTTTTCATTAATAGAATTGTCAGAGCTCGATTATGTATTAAATAATATATTTCCTACACACAATAGTGGAACTTTATCTAAATGGAATTTTCTATATAATAAACTTAATATATATGAATCATGTGTTGACTCGTAGGAAATCTCTATTCGACTAGTCATTACTTGAGGGAAATGATACATGCTTATTACTTCTTAAAAAATTGACTGACCCTAACCACTACGGCCTTGGACATATTATAAAAAATGCTCCACAATAATGGTATTAAATATTTATCTTTTGACAAAAAATATATTAACAGGCACATAGCGTCATCAAAAATTCATTGGAATGATCAATGATGACAGACATTTTTTTATCGTCACCAAAAGTAACAAAAAAAGCATTAGTGAGGGTCATTAAAAGTTCGTCACTAGAAGTGTCACCAAAGAGAGAATTAGTGATGGGCCTTTAACGATCCTCACCAAAAGTGATATGTCTTTGGTGACAGACCATAAAGGACCATCACTATATACACTTATAGTGACAGTTTTTTAATGATCAACGATGACGGACATTTTTTGACCGTCACCAAAGTAACAAAAAGAGCATTGGTGAGGGTCCTTAAAAGTTTGTCACTAGAAGTGTCACCAAAGAGAGAATTAGTGATGGGCTTTTAATGACCCTCACTAAAAGTGTCATTGAAAATGTCTTTGGTGACGGACCATAAAGGACCATCACTATATACACTTACAGTGACGGTTTTTTAATGACTGTCACCATATGTGACATTGGTGACGGACCTTAAAGGTCTGTCACAAGCATGACCCTCACCAATGTGCTTTTTTCTTGTAGTGAGGTATCCATACGGATGATTTGTGGGTGTGAGAGTTTGTAATCTCCTGAATTGATTAATAAAGAATTGCCAATGCCCTGTTGTGTGGACGTAGCCCAGGAGGTTTGGGTGAACCACGTTAAAAACTGTGTTCTTTAAGTTTGGCTTTCTGCTATGTGTTAATTGTTTAATGGTTTTTTGCTGTGTTAATCTCCAACAAATGGTATCAGAGATCATTGGAGGCGTGGCGCAGCGGTGAAGTTGCTTGGTGCTGCGTTGAAGCTGAGTAAACCTGCGTGGAGTTCCGAAGGTGCGGAAGCGTGGTTTGTTTTGCATTGGCGCTGCGTGAGGTTATGTGATATACATTGCTGCGTATGTGATATCCATACAGACCTGCGTTGAAACCTTTGCGGAGCTGACGGTGGTGCTGGCCGACCAGTGGTGCAGCGAAAGGAGAATTTCCGGTGCGTACAGTTTGTTGAGCTTGCTGGTGGAGGTATACACCGTTCGCTCTAACACATGGTGGTTTGCTACGCGGTTTCTTCATCCGGACGTGGAGACTACTGACTGCTGGTTGATTGATGCCACGAGAAACTGTATACCTGCGTATGAATGCGTGAGGGTGCTGGCGGTGCCTGTGCGTTGGTACGGTGCCTGTACACCTGCGTGGAGGTGCATTGATGCGTATATCCACTGCTGGTCGATATTTCATTTGAACAATTTGAAATGGGTCAAACGGTTTTTTTGAAACTGGGTCAAACGATTATATATGCTACAGTCAAACGATTTTTGAAGTCGTTTTGAATGAAATGGGTACGATTTCATAAAATCGTTTTTTAGTATCGATGGTATGGAAGTGCCATTTTTTTAAATCGATTTATTTTGGAGTTTTTTGTAAATCGATTTGAACACTTTACTATATTTCATCACATCGATTTGGAGTTTTGTAAATGGATGTTATTAAAGTGCCATTTTTTTTTTATGGTATTTTTGAAGTGGTCCTTTTAAAAAAAATAAATTGATTTGTAAATTTTTTGTTGAATACCATTTGGATATGGTATGAAAAAAGGTGAAGGATATATATATATATATTTTTTTTAAAAGGAAGTGAAAGGCACTTTAAAGGAAGGTGAAGGTTATTTTTTTTTTAAGGAAGTGAGAGGCACTTAAAGGAAGGCAAGGGCAATTTTTTTTTTTAAATCAAAATTCTTTATTTAAAAGTTGGTTTTTTGGAGATTATTGTGTTTTTTGCTGATACAAGATGGCGAAAAATCAAAATGCCCGGTTTGAAATTGAGAAGTTCAATGGAAAAAACAACTTCGAGATCTGGAAGCTTAAGATGCACGATATGCTAATTCAACAAGGCGTGGCGAAAGCGCTGTTGGGGAGGAGCAAAAGGCCTTCTTCCATGACGGAGGATGAATGGGATGAGTTGGATAACAGAGCTCTAAGCGCAATTCGGTTATGTCTGGCAGATGACGTTCTGTTCAACATTGTGTCAGAGAAGACCGCCGCAGGCTTGTGGATAAAGCTTGAAAAGCTCTACATGACGAAATCCTTGACAAATCGGATTCTCCTGAAGCGACAGCTTTATGGTTTGCGGATGAAGGAAGGTACCTCGATTACTGACCATATGAATGTTTTCAATACTCTATTGGTACAATTACAAAGTCTAGATGTAAAATTTGATTCAGAGGATAAGGCAATAACTCTATTGTGTTCATTGCCTGAATCGTGGGATCACTTTGTTACTTCCATAAGCTTTAGTACTGCAACTGTCCTTGAGTTTGACGATGTGGTTGGAGCCTTGTTGTCTGAGGAGACGAGGAAGAAGTCGAATGTTGACACCTCTACATCAGAGGCAATGATGGCTAGAGGTCGTTCTAGAGAAAGACGCTCTGGTAAGCGCAACGATTCGCGTTCAAGGTCGAAGGGGAAGAAGAGAAAAGTAAAGTGCTGGTTTTGTGGCAAATCGAGGCACTTGAAGAAAGACTGCTGGAAGAGACAGCAAATAGAGAAGAAAGGAGACTCTTCGACAAAGAAGAAGGAGGCAAATGCGACAGATACAGGTTCGGCATCTGGTTCAGGTATGAGCGACGAAGTGTTGTCTGTTAATATGTCAAATCATGATCAACATTGGTTGTTAGATTCCGGTGCATCAAACCACATGTGCATTCATAGAGAATGGTTTAAGACATATAGATCAGTTAATGATGGAGTCGTGTACATGGGTAATGATATCACATCTAATATTGTTGGGATAGGAAGCATACAACTGCAAATGTTTGATGGCACAACTAGAATATTAACAGATGTGAGACATGTTCCAGACTTAAGGAAAAATCTAATTTCTTTAGGAGCATTGGATACGAATGGATATAAAATTGTAATTCAAGGTGGAGTTATGAAAATCTATAAAGGTATTTTACTAGTAATGAAAGCTAAGAAAGTAGGAAATATGTTTCAGTTAGAAGGAAGAACAGGGTTAGTTCATGTGTCTACGGTGTCTGAACATGACAGTAGTTCCATTCGCCTATGGCATCAAAGGTTGGGCCATATGAGCGAAAGAGGGTTAAAGATTTTGGCTGATCGCAAGTTACTTCCTAATCTAAGGTCTGGAAAGTTAGATTTCTGTAAGCATTACTTGTTTGGAAAACAAAGTAAACAAAAATTTAAAACAGGCAAACATACTAGTAAAGGGATACTTGATTATATTCATTCAGATGTTTGGGGTCCAGCCCCTACAGCGTCATATGGTGGCTCGTCATATTTTGTGTCGTTCATTGATGACTTTTCTAGGAAGGTGTGGGTCTACATGTTGAAAAGAAAGTCTGATGTTTTTTCAGTTTTCAAGCAGTTTAGAGCATTAGTAGAAAACAGCACTGGTAGAACAATAAAATGTTTAAGAACTGACAATGGTGGTGAGTTTACTTCCAAGGAGTTTGACAGCTATTGCAAGGATGCAGGGATCGAGAGACATAAGACCACGGTTTATACTCCTCAGCAAAATGGAGTTGTTGAACGCATGAACAGGAATCTTCTAGAGAGAGCAAGGAGTATGCTGAGTAACGCCGGGTTGCAAAAGGAGTTGTGGACGGAAGCGGTGGCAACAACTTGTTATGTGATAAACCGATCTCCATCGACAGCGATAGATTGCAAGATTCCGCAAGAGGTATGGAAAGGACACCCTTGTGATTATTCTAAACTCAGAGTGTTTGGTTGTGATGCATATGCTCTAGTGCCTAAACATCAGCGAACTAAGTTAGATCCAACGTCTAAAAGGTATGTCTTTGTTGGGTATGGTGTTGGAACAAAGGGATATAGATTGTGGGATCCTACTACCCGCAAAATCATCATCAACAGAGATGTAACGTTTGATGAATCCTCTCTTGTACAGTTAGATGTAGATAATAAATTGAAACAGGATGATGTATCTGATTTTCAGCACATTCAGTTTGATAGCACTTCTAATGATAGTCATGATGACCATAGTTCAGATACTAGTAATGAACAGGTTTCAGAACATGAACAGGGTTCAGGTTTAGATCATGAACAGGTCTCAGATACTGGTCGGCAAGAAGTTCCTACAGGTGGTAGTCAGCGAATCGAGGAAGCACCAGAAACATCCTTAAGGAGGTCGACAAGAATCAAACGGCCACCGAAAAGGTATGATGATTATGTTACTTCAGTTGCTTTGACAGCTAACGATGATGAACCTCTGTGCTATCAGGAAGCAATAGAAGGTTCGAATAGTGACAAGTGGAAAGCAGCCATGAAGGACGAAATGATGGCCTTGAGTAAGAACGGCACATGGGATCTGGTTGAGCTTCCGAAAGACAGGAAAAATGTGGGGTGTAAATGGGTTTTCAAGCTGAAACGGGGTGTGAATGATACGGAGGACAGGTACAAAGCGCGACTGGTTGCAAAAGGGTTTTCTCAGAAATCCGGCATTGACTTTCATGAGATTTTTTCACCAGTGGTTAAAATAGTTTCAATTCGAATTGTGTTAGCTTTAGTTGCTTTGTTTGATTTAGAGTTACAACAACTAGATGTTAAGACTGCATTTCTACATGGAGACTTAGATGAGGAAATATATATGGAACAATCGGAAGGGTTTGTTCAGCATCGCAATGAGAAATTTGTCTACAGGCTCAAGAAGTCATTATATGGCCTGAAGCAGTCGCCTCGGCAGTGGTATAAGAAGTTTGATTCTTTCATGTTGAGTCAGAAATATGTTAGAAGTGAATATGATCATTGTGTGTATTTCAAGCAATTGAAAAATGGCATGTTCATTATCTTAGTGTTGTATGTTGACGATATGCTTTTAGCAAGAAAAAGCATTGATGAAATCAACAAGTTGAAGACTCAGATGGCAAGGACATTCGATATGAAAGATCTAGGAGCAGCAAGACAGATTTTGGGCATGGAGATTTTCAGAGACAGGAGCAATGGTAAGTTGTGGCTATCACAACAGAAGTATGTTGAGAAGATACTTTTGAGGTTTGGTATGAATAATGTGAAGCCTGTGTCAGTTCCTTTCGCTTCCCATTTCAAGCTTTCTTCGGGTTTATGTCCTAATACAGATGAAGAAAAGGATTATATGTCTCGAATTCCATATGCCAATGTAGTAGGATGTTTGATGTATGCGATGGTTTGTACTCGACCGGATATTTCACATGCAGTTGGGGTTGTCAGCAGGTATATGGCAAATCCGGGTAAAGAACACTGGTCAGCAGTGAAATGGGTGCTTCGGTATTTGAGAGGCACAAGTAGTTATTGTATTACTTACAATAAGAGTAGTGAATTTGTTTGCGGATATGTTGATTTCGATTTTGCAGGTGATTTGGATAAGAGAAGGTCAACTTCAGGGTATGTCTTTACTCTTGCAGGTGGAGCTATTAGCTGGATGTCAAAGCTACAAAACATTGTTGCTTTATCCACTACTGAAGCAGAATACATTGCTGCTTCGCATGCTTGCAAAGAGGCGGTTTGGTTGAAAGGTTTGCTTGGTGAATTTGGTAGGTTACAGGACAACATCAGGTTACTTTGTGATAGTCAAAGTGCAATACATTTGGCTAAGAATTCGGCCTATCATAGTAAATCAAAGCATATTCCAATTAAGTACCATTTTGTAAGACAGGTTATTACTGAAAGGGGAGTCTCTCTTGAAAAGGTGCATACAAAGGAGAACTGTGCAGACATGTTCACGAAACCAGTTTTGTTAGAGAAGCTACGCTGGTGTTTGGCTTCTCTTGGCTTGCAGAAAAGATAAAATAATAAAGAACAGGGCATCAGGCTAATTGTTGTCAAGGTGGAGATTGTTGAGATTTTCTGTTTTGAATAGAATAGGAAAAATCTCAGTAGGTGACAAAAATTAGGAATTAGTTCCTAGATTAGCTCCAGTTTGTTGGGAGGGAGTTAATGCATCCTAAATTTGAGTTGAGAGGATTTATGAGGCTGTTAGATTCTCCTGCTATATAACAGGTATCCATACGTTTGTTTTGGAGAGTGGGTGTGAGAGTTTGTAATCTCCTGAATTGATTAATAAAGAATTGCCAATGCCCTGTTGTGTGGACGTAGCCCAGGAGGTTTGGGTGAACCACGTTAAAAACTGTGTTCTTTAAGTTTGGCTTTCTGCTGTGTGTTAATTTTTTAATGGTTTTTTGCTGTGTTAATCTCCAACAATTTGTTATTAAAGTTAAAAAAATATTGTAATACTAATAAAAAGTGATAGTCTTTAACTATTAGGTATTATGGGCATCTTATTATGAAATATTATTAGAAGAATTTATCTAAATTTACTATTTAGAAACTTGTAATGTATGACAAGTGCTTCATACTAATGACATCGAGAAAGAATATTTTTTTTCCCTACTTGTTATCAAGTGTATGAATTTAATTTCAATTATCTAATCTTTGAAATGATTTAAAATTCTAAAAACTAAACTTTTTATAATAAAAATTCAACGAATCAAATAAAAATAAAACTTTAAACAAATTCAATTATTACAGAGGAATACTACATTAAATCTAAGGAAAGCAATTTAGACTTTTCATTTTGAAATAAATAATGAAGAATCTTGAACTTACTTTAACAAATTAAATTATAAAAAAACACTTTTAGATTTTTCATTTTAAAATAAATAATGAAGCGAGCTCTCGATTTGAACCAACTTGAAAAAAACATATTCATATTTTCATTTTAAAATAAATGAAGAACTAACTCTTATATTTTTAAACAATTTACATTTGTCAAATTCCCACCTGACTTACCAAAAATAAAGTGATATAAATGACAATTACACTGATACACTTTAGAGAATCCGAATATAAACTCCCAAATAGCAAATATTCCCAAATGGCAAATATTCATATATTAATAATGCACATGGTTTGATGGGAAAATGTGATGAGTCAAGAGGCACCAAAAATTTTACAACTTAAAACTCTCATTACCAATAGAAGTGTGATACACGCACTAGGAGAAAATTTGGTTTATCATTCTTTGTTTAAGAAATACTTCCTCACCTTATATACCAATAGAAGTGTGATACAAGCACTCTAGAAAATTTGGTTTCACCTTACACTCTATCCAAATGCTTTAAGACTGGTCTTTTAACAATAACAAATTTCCAAAATTCATTTAAGACTGGTCTTTTAACAATAGAAAATTTCCAAAATTCATTTCAATCCTAAAATCTAGTTAACACAGTGCAAAATCAATTAATTTGCTAATACAAGCTCAGATTTCCTATTATTTACCATACACATTACATCGTTTGCTGGACTCATATCTATTTTTAAACTGATTTCACTACACCTTTTCAAACGGATTTACCTACACTTCAATGTTGCTCAGCCAATATTGATTTATAGCTACGGTAATAATAACTTTGACTTTCGAACAATTCATTTTGTTTTTCCAAGGTAAATCATGACCCTCCTTTGCCTCCTTTGCTTAATCCAACGGTGCGAATTAGTTTTAGTTGTATCAGCTTCATATTTGACTTGACTGTGGAATTGCCGCTCTGCTGAAAGCGGAATTAGAGTTCTAGAGATTGAAACAATCTCGATCCATCACCAAAAATAGCATTAAGGTAAGATCGATCAACTATATACCTGAAAGCCCCATCTCTCAGTCAATTTGGCCTGGGTTCGAATCCCATTAAATAACACAACAATATGAAGAAATTCAGAGGACCTACCTGGTTATAATCCAAATCTTCTTCATTGGAATCCAACTGGAAATGGTGCTCGAAAATGGTGCCCACAATTCAACTCTTCTTCATTGGAATGCGATGCCGAAATGGTGCCCACGGGCTTACCGCAAAAATACAAGAGCAACCGCCTGAGATATTCCCAGGGATAAGCATCCATGGTATACGAATCAGAAACCAGTGTTTGGATATCCTTCATTGAAGCCTCATTCAATGACATTAATTCACTGCAGTCTGTGCTCTTTCTGCTCTCCAATGTTCTGATCGGTGGTAGGCAAGGTTTCGTCGAAGAGACTTCTCTTGTCCAGAGACAGTCCAGGCTGATCGCTGCCCTGATTCCCTTCTGCGAGGTAGAAGCCGAAGCAGATTGGGGATAGAGTATTCGATAAGCCTTTTCATTCTTTTCCCTCCTCTTCCACCATCAACAACCATCCATCATTTCATTTCAATTTTAAAAATTTACCGCCCAACATCTTGAGATTGATATACTGTGGTGGATAGTTTGCTTTAACTACGGGACAGGCGTTAGTCGGAACATTGTAGTCTTCGGAGAGAGCATCGAACGGAAAATGACGGGTTATGTATGCACATACATACTCATGGAGCCATAAGCTTTACCTTCTGTCATCTCGGAGTTGTACCATCAAGCTCTTAGCATGCATTAAATTTCGTATATCTTACGAAATATTGGTTGCCGCATCGGATGCCCATCCTCTAACAGCGTACTCATAAGGATGCGATGATCCCCAGGCACTTGGCGAAGGGAGTCTCAGTTGACGGGTAGCATAGGTTTTCCGATGGGCAGGGTTTCCGGGCTAAAACGCGGCCTCCGTAGACTACTTCATTGTTTATGGCCAAGCACAATAAACAAGAGGCATGAAACAAAGAAGAAGAAGGATGGACCATAGAAGAATTTTATGAGGAAGAAATCAAGCTTATAAAAGATCTCAAGGTGGAGAAGATTCGTTCCAAAACTCTTGAAGAACAAGTTCAAGGTCTCAAAATTGAAGTTGAAGAACACAAATGCATTGAAGAGTCACTTGAAAAGAAGTTGGAAGAAAGCAACCAAGAAAGGGAAGAATTAGAAGCCGAAGTAGTCTCGCTGCATGAGGAAGTGACGAAAGGAAAAACTATCCAAAACTATGCCAACAACTCAAGGGCATTGGAAGAACTCATCAACAATCAACGATCTTACAATGAAAAAACTGGCATCGGTTACAAAGAAGAAGAAGCAGGACCTTCTACAACAAAATACCATGAACCTATGAGATCTGACATGCGTGTAGAATTGATTGGACAAGATTCACAAGAACAGCCTTGGAAGACAATTCCTTGACAAAAATTTCCATCCAGGTACCAACGTATTTTTTATGGCTACTGTTATTCATGTGGAAAATTTGGTCATAAAGCTGTAGAATGTTGCACGTACCCTAGGAACGAATACAATTCCAGGAGATCTGTCAAATATGAACCTCCCAGGGCTCAACGAAGCATCAATAGATTTGAACATTTAAGAAATAATATTGAATGTTACAAATGTCGAAACTTTGGACACATAGCCAAAGACTGCAGACTTGAAAAATCCTCCAGAAGAATCTTCGAAGCCACAGAACGAACGAACATGGAAGAAGAAGAAGAATGATAATTGTTCTCTCGCTTTCAAGGCTCAAAAGAACAAAGATGTGTGGTATGTTGATAGCGGTTGCTCAACGCATATGACTGGAGATAGAAATAAATTTGTATCTCTGAAAGAGAAGAAGGACGAAACCGTGTCCTTTGGAAATGATGGATCTTCAAATGTTATAGGATCAAGTACTGTCACTCTCGGAAGCAAAGATGATCTAGCCAAGAATGTTCTATTGGTTGAAAACATGAATCACAATCTGCTCAGTCTTGGACAAATGTGTGATCAAGGACACACAATACTATTCAACTCCACGAAATGTGAAATCAGGAAAAGTGTGTATGGTGAAATTGTGGCTACAGCAAGTCGAGCTCCAAACGACATATATGTTCTGGATGAAGCAACTAAAGCATGTCTAATATCTAAAGAGGATGATACAATAATTGGTAGCAATGATGATCGACCAAGTAAGAAGTTTGCTACAAAGGTGCAAAGTGATTTCAAGATGTCTTTACTTGGTGAGCTGACATACTTCTTAGGGCTTCAAATATCTCAGCAAGAGAAAGGATTATTTATATGTCAAGCCAAGTACATCAAGGAAATGCTCAAGAAATTTAAAATGGAAGATTGCAAACCCATCCTTACTCCAACGGTAATAGGTTGCAAATTGAGCATAGATGACTCATCTAAGGATGTGGATCAAAGGTTGTACATATCTATGATTAGTAGTCTTCTATATGTAACAGCCTCCTAACCAGATGTTATGCAAGCAGTTGGAAAAGTAGCAAGATTCCAAGCAGGACCAAAAGAATCACATATTAAATATTCACTAGCATTGGAATATCTTCGCCAGAAGCTTGGGATTCTCCCAAGTTCTCATTAGATTTTCATTTTTCAGAATATAAAGGGGGAGTGGAAGTAGATTGCAGGTCTGCAGGACGGTTGTGTGTCAGGGGGAGTGGAAGTGTGTACAGGTCCACGAGATGGTTTTGTTTCAGGGGGAGTTACCCTTTTCCATTGATGTCAAAGGGGGAGAGAATGTTGTAGGAAGAGGTGTCATGATAGCAGGGGGAGTACTTGTGTTGCCATCAATGACAACCGCTAATCAATACGCTAGAGGACCTTTTCCTTGTAAAGCAAATTCTAGCGGCCGCTTCTCTACTTATCAGTCTCTTGGGTGACCCATTCCTTGGCAAGGCTTCCTCACATTAGAAGAGTCTCGTAACCAAGGCATATCCCTACCTTAACATTTATCATGCCAGTCATAACATGCTTCATGGAAATTAGTAGACACCATTAGGTACTAATGTCCCACAATGACCTTGTTCCTAAAATATTTTATTAGCATATCGTTGTGCACTATGATATATTCAAGCTGTTGTTATTCACCTTGTAGAAAATTCCATCCACCCAAACTTGGAAATTACATTTTTTTCTACATGATAGCACACAAATATCCATGAGTTTCATCATAAGGAAACCGAAAAACTTAAATTGTACCTTATTAACAACTTATTCATTATATGAATCTTGTAATTTCATTTTTCTTCCTCTCATAGCAAGTCAAGTTAGGTCATAAACAATCTATCATAAATTAGAATATCCATCAATGTTCCTAATTTGGAAAGTACTAAAAATCAATGACATGATAATACTTATCTTTGAATTACTCTTTAATTGACACATACTAGACTAGTTTCCAAACTCAGCAAGCACCCAATGGTATTCTTTCCTCTCATACAAACACCATATTGATTTTATATCTATGGAAAGAATATGTTTCCTTCTCTTCTCTTCATCCACATACAGACACTGGATTGATTTCCAAACTTTTGCAAGCATCCTAATTATCCCAAGTATTGTAACAAGAATGTTGCAACTCCAAAGGCTACGAACTTAAATTATCAACCAGGGGTCCATACAAATTTAAGAGGGGTCAATATCGTATGTGCAGTAGACACATTCCTCTTCCTAGTCTAAATCCCTTTGATGCAAGTGAAAGAAGGAAATGAATCAACTTAAAATGAGCAAATATCTAAGTAGGTCATCAATCCTAAGTTGCAAAAGGTAAATAACAATAATGAAACCTATTCTAATTTTGTTGGAAAGTAAATTGAAGAAAGGAAATCTATTCTATTTGAAAACATTTAAATCATAATGATAACTAAGAAAATATAATCTATATTGATGGAATGGAAATTGCATTAAAGGAAATATATTTTGTAATACACCAAAGCAAAATCCTAGATTACTCTTACAAGAAGGAAATCACTCTTTGCATAAAGTAAATTGCAGAATGGAAATATAGACTGATTGCATAAATCAAAATTCAAGGAGAAATAAATGTAAGAGATAAATTATGACCTAACCAAGCCCCATCTCAACCAATGTGGACTCACAGAATTCATATATATATATATCATGAATTTGGAGTGAATCTCGGAAAGGAATATCTCGAAAGAAAATTGCTATGTGATTTTTGTTTCTCCAGTTAACTTTCAAAATGCCAAAAAATTAAAATTAAAATGAGATGGGGTAGAAAAAATTATTAATTATTATGTCTTAGGTCTCCAATACAAGTGGAATCACTCGAAAATACCCTTGCTAACACGTTCTAAACATCAGGGAAAATTTTAAGAACCCCTGTAAATTTGTATGTATAATAAATGGGCGAATTCCCATGATACATAGGAAAAATGGAAGGCAATTTTATTAATAATATAATATGTGTATATAATTTTTTGGCGAATCTCTCACGAGATTATATTATCTTGTAAAATCATGGCGAATCACTAGTACAAATGGCGAATCACTAGTAAAAAATGGTGAATCGTTGTCTAGTGGAGTTCGGGGTTTTGGTTCCAATGAAGATATGGTAGTTGAACCAGGAGTTGAAGGAAGCGAACCATCGAGACCAAGCATGGCACATGGTGACTCGTGAGGGAAGTAGTTCTCGTGCAGTTTGGAAAATGCGTTCTAGTTCTACTAAGTGTAATATTGTTGCTCATGCTACTACTAGCATTGATATTGAGGTTGGAGAGGAGTTTGAGGAAGCATGGAAGGTAGCAGTGGTGGAGAATTACAAAGAGAACCCCATGATGGGCTCCATTTTGCCCTTTGGTATTTAGGCCTGCAAGATCTTATGTCCATTGAACTAACAATTAACCGTTCAACCAACAATCAACTTGACTGATTTGATTAGGTACGAGTCAACTTAGACTAATCTTCAAAACTATGCTTTGCATTATCCCATATTTATCACACTAATGCACACAACATTGAGAATTTGCACCCAACTCTCATGCATGCACACAAAATTTTCATTAACATCTATAACCCTAACCAAGTGAGAATTGATCAACAATTTGCACCAAAGTTTGTAATAGTGTTGAAAGTTCATAAGAAATTTAGATCCATGGTACCTTAAATAAATTTTGAGATAACCTTCACAAATTTGACCACAATAGAGCAAACTTGTGATAAATTTTAAACCTACAAAAATTAGGATTCATGTTCCTAGGAACAATCATAAGAAGTAGTTGACATATAGGTCGAGTTTTGAGCCTTGACACATTGATAATGCAATGGCTTAGGTCAAAAATCACACATTGAAAAGTCATCAATGAAGAGAAGACAATATCATTATGAATTACACATACTCCAAACTTCTTACCAAATTCTACTTAGTTGTCTGCAACTCAGCTATACATAATCTTATAGTAAATACAAAATCCACAAAGCCTTCTTCACATAGCTAATAAATGGCCATTGGAAGAGCACCCCTTATATAATAGTAATAGTAGCAATCAATAGATTATTTCATATTGAACTTCATAGCCATAGCACTCCTATGTATTGTATGTTGTATTCAACATGCATTATCAAATATAGATACAATCATAGTTTTGATTGATACATGTAAATCATACTTGTGCACCATGTTGAATGCAATGTCAGTCAAGGCGTAAAGTCGGTTTGACGTGTAATAATCTATGAATTTTGCATGCAAGTTATTATACCAAAAACATTTTGGGCCTAGTTTGAATGAGAAGTGGAGGACACTCTCTGAGAGGAAAACTGGAATTTGTACGTGTTCTACAGTCCAATCTCAGTCAATGTTACAATATATCAAAAGAGTTATAGTTCAAGGTTACAAAACCACAGTAAAAATCTCCAGACAGAAAGAGGCAATGTTACAAAACCACAGTAAGCTTAGCCTAGCACCAATTACCCTGAACAACTCTAAACAAAACCATAAATTCATCTTTCTTTCAGCTCTGCTTCAAACTAGAACAATCTATTCTGAATTGGAGACAAGAATGACATAAGATCTTTAATAATTGTACTTGTTTTGGAGTCCGAGATTCCCTTGTCAGCGTCCAAAGACACGTTCAACTAACAAAAAAAAGACAAGGAAATTTTATAATCAAGTTTTTGAATATCATATATGGCTAGCAGACTTTAAAACTAGTTTTAGAAAATATGTATGTAATACAGCACAAAATTATACAGCACAACACATTGAATTTCTGGACAACAATATAAATAAACAATAGTACCAGCTGGGATCTTTGCTATTTAGATGAGGATAATTTACCAACATTGATTTACACCATCCAGAAGCTTGACACAATAGATCTTAAGCATGACAACAATTTAAAATAAAACTGTTTCTCAACATATGTGTAGACAAAGAACATCCATCTAGTAAACACCAACACTTAGTAGTGTTTACTTATGGCCCACCCCACATTCTAAATAAATATAAGCCAGAAAACATGTGTGTTTACATTCCTATTTCTCTTTCAAATAGTATTTTTCGTTTCTCCTTGCTAAGACCACGAAAGAGACCTATTTGTGATCCAGAAAACAGGTATGCTTATATTATTACTACTCTTTCAGCTAGTGTTTTGGATTTCAGCTCCACTGATACTCTCCTAACTCAGAGCCAGATAGGAGCCATTTGTGGTTATGGATAGCTGATGACCGTTTGTGGCAATGGATAGTTGATCAACTGCTATCAGTTGGCTTCTAGGAGCTATTAGTTGGCTTCTAGGAGCTGGTTTGAATATGATCAACTAGGAAGGTGATAAATATGAGGTTCATTCCTCTCATTGATGGCAGGCAAAAGCACATGATCCATGCCAATGCACTACACTTCATCCAACAAGCAAAACAAAATGGGCTTTTCATTCCCAAGTGATTTTACTCATGCAATAGAGGTCCTTACTTCAGTAACAAGCTATGATATCAAATTCATTGTGTAGGAAACACAAATTCATTGTTAAGCTTAGTGTTTCCCACCTCAAATCATTGGAGTGTAGGAAAATTACACAGCAAATGTGGAACTTACTTCCCTGTTCTATTTCCCGTGTCGGGTGGAATTTGTGGTGGGAATGTGGAACTTACTTCCCTGTTCTATTTCCCGTGTCGAGTGGAATTTGTGGTGGGAATGTGGAACTTACTTCCCTGTTCTATTGCCTGTGTCAAGTGGAATTTGTGGTGGGAATGTGGAACTTATTTCCTCATCTTGGCCTTAACCCCAGATCTATCCCTCCTTGAAACATGATAATATCCAAGGAAATATGGTCTCCCTATAAAATTCTACAAGGGTTTCTGAGACACCATTGGGAAACCTTTTAAATGTATGCTTGGAAGCTCTTCATCTAGAACCACTTGCAGAGCAAACTAATGCAGGCATATTCAATATAAAGTTATAAAACACAACTCATCCAACAAGAACTCAATTAATGATCCCATGCTAATCATTCTACTTTACATGGCTTTCAAGACTCCTGCAGAAGTATTAACCACAAATAAATTAACATGTGGTTACTTAATGGGTAGATTCATTTTATATAACATTGTGGAAGCTTCAAAGTTATCAGGTGGGCTAGAGAAATCCATCAAGAAGATCTACTCCTCAAAATTTATTTTGATAAAGTTCTACACAGATTAGAATGGTATTTTACTTCAGATATGATGACATCGAGCCAGAAATGGTCCTTCAGAAAGGGTTTTCTTTGTCCAATAAAACATTTCATCACAGCTAATGCTCTAGGTTAGCTAGAGTCAAGTGCAAACCGAAGGAACGATCCTTATCAGGTGCCTACAAGATATTTTAAAATTCACTTTGTAGATGACTTTGTGCTCTCTCTAGAATTAGCCCAATCTCTGGATATGATGACGTATTGGATTTGGCCGAAGTTCAAAAAATAAAGTGAGCATTATGTTCACCAAAGCATCTTTTAAGGTTCAAGCTGGGCATCTAACATTAAGAAATGACTAAATCCTAATTAACAATTACATCTGAATCTGGTCATTTTTTATTCAAACATGGATGGCATAACAATGTTGACAATGTGAACATGGAAGAACCTCCACAAGCTAGTGGAAAAGAGGATAAAGGCAAAGATGGTGGAAGAATCTACCCATGTTTTAAGATGTTGCTCCTACAACAGCGTTGGAAATGTGGCATCATTGAATCTTACACAAAGGAAGGGTGATGCTTTGGTCTATTGCCGGTTTATTGTAATTAATGTTTATGAGGTATCATTCTACCATTGCTCTTCTATATTCCCTTTGCTTGTTTAGTTTGTAGGTCGATCAAGTTCTGTAAATGTTCATTTGTACACACCATGTAATTGATATCTATTTGATCCCTAAAGAGATCAGAGATTAACCACTGAGAGCCATTGGCATGATTGGACAGATTAACAGTTTGCACACAAAATACTAGCAATCACTAACAATCACAAAATATCGTCTTCCTTGGTTATCTCTTCCTCTTCTTGAATTTTGTAAATTATATATTATAAAAAAACTGAAGAAACAAGCTAGGAAGCATTGTGATCTTTCTTGTTAAATTATAGAGAATCCTCATGACTAATTTCGGATTAGTGAATTTTTTGTTAGGTGCTTTATTCAATCTGTATAACTAAAGTTTAATCTGTATAAGTTGTATTGCAGTTGTACTAATACAACTATGGAGTTCCCTGACAAACTAAGGTTAATACTTATAAAAATGACAAACCCAAAAGGGACAAAAACTTCAGAACATGCTCATAAGGTCATTTTCAAAATTAACAAACTCTAAATTCACACATTGGGGAAAAACAAACGTCCAAATTTTCCAACACATTAAAAACTCATTAGTTCTTTAGCTCATGTGCACATCTTTACCATGCCACCTTGTATTTAGATAGGCCTAAAAATATCTTACAATGTTTATTTCTACACTAGCATAGATCATCTTAAACCCAAACCCATTAAGCATACAGAGAGAGAGAGAGAGAGAGATCAGACAGGCACATGTTAGTCTACAGGCACAAATGTATCACTTGTTAATGGATCAGAGTTAAGATGAATATATGCTAGGTTTTGTCTTTTTAACATGATGGAAATTAACAAACAGCCAGCTTTTTACTTTTGAAATTACATGCCAAACCACAGCTAGTTTTCCATTGTAGTTCATTAGAGCTAGCATTACCACATACATAACACATCTATTACACCAAGGTTGTAGAGTGTGCCTCACTTCAGTGCAATCATCGATCTTCTCATTATTTACTTCCAATGAACTAAGAACATTGATTTTACCCAATACCAGTCTACATTTGCACCCTTTGATACAGATCTACCCATGACTAATGTTTCTAGAAATACCCTAAAGGGGGTCCATCTATAAAAATTCTCTAAAGGTATCCAAAAAACAAACGGTAAACCACATACAACACTTAGAATATCAAAAAAACATAGAAATAAACTGACAGCATGATAAAAAAGTAACTCGCCAGAAATATTCAAGCAATTTATTACTTTTAATACTTTTCATATACACACCTGCATATCTTCCAAATCACCATAAGAAGCCTCTGGAACATTTAGAGTACCCTGAATTTGCTTCATTTCCTCCTCAATCAACCACTCACCTATTTCAAACCAAAATCTAACTTAGATTATAGACCAACCTTATGCATTTCATAATCATATAAAAATATTAAATAAGCCTCACCTTGAAACTTCAAGGCGATCTCATAAGAGTAACCAATTCGTTTCTTATTGTGCACTGTCACCAACGATGCTTGAAGCAATGTTCAGTAATTATACTCAGTTCAACCTGAATTCAAGGGCTCAAGAATAATTTATACACAACATTCTCTACACTAAAAAATGTTTAGAGGAATAAATATGTTTCCAGGCTTTTAATTCAGGTAAAATTGAAACTGACATTGGTTAATTAGTTTTCACATAGATGTCTTCTCATAAGCTGATGTGCAAAAAATCTAAGTGAAGTGAAATCCTGCCTCCGAGTGTAAGTAAAAGGTTACTCGATCAGCGAGCATTTAAGGTACAAGGCTATTATTATCTCATAACCTACATAACATTAATCAAGCATTCCACTTTCTTTTTGAAGGGGTGGGGAAAATAATTGCACAAGAAAGAGTTTTGGATGCAACCAACAAAGAAGAAAGTACTGAATGCCCAGTCAACATGGGGAAAATAAGAAGAGTTTCAAAAATATCGAATTTTGCAGGATGGCCTCGGGGGAATCTAACAAAAACAAAAAGTCCCGAGAGAAGGAAAACACTGCAAAACAGGCAAAAAATGATGGATAATTAAAGAAGCAGGTTTGCAAGGATACTTAAAAATCCCACAAACAATTATAATCACTATTTTTGAAGTTTGCATAATAACAGGAAGGAAATCAGTCTTCATCATGACTCAAAATCACAAAGGCAAAATCCATCCAAACCAAACAAAAGACCAAGTACAAGAGCTCGCAGAGAAATAAGCTGCAGCTTTTCAGCTTAAGCAATGTATTCATAATTCCTCTGGTAAATAAGGAATGACTAGCAAACAGTTCTTTAAGGCAGCTCATCCAAAAGATTCAGATCGATCCCAAACCTACTAAAAATTATACATTACGATATAAAAGGCCCATTGTTTTAGCAAAAGATTCAACCCTAAAACAAGTTAGTGAAGCTACACCCAACACCAACAACATCACATTTTGGCTTTCCTAATATTTTTCTCCATATTATCAAATTTATCCTAGAAGTACTCTTTAATAGCTCAGTTGAGGACCTAATTGAATGACAGGAGATGACATGGCACATTTAGGTAATACGTGAATGGGGAGGATGGTCTAGAGAGCTAGCCACTAATTGGAGTAACCGAGAGACCTTTGAGAGTCAACACTGAGTATGCCCTAAGAGACTGAATGAGGTAATGATCTCTAAAGAACAGAGTGCTAACTTCTAAGTACAAATTTATGTCTTTCATTGAAGCTAAATCCCACAAATCCCTAAATCTACAAAGGAATGATACCAATTTGAAGATGGTCTTGAGGCAAACAGGTTGGGCTGCAAACTCTGCCCGAACAACAACCTCAGGTACATTATGCTTGCATCAAATGTACCTAAGAAATAGGATCTGGACTCTTTCTAACTTCTCCCAATCAACTCGAGTCTTGAAATAAAATTCAATACATTTACTACCTTATTAGTTATACAGTACTACTGAAAAAATCAATAGCAAGCTCTAATAAGGCATGTTCGTAAGAACAAATCAGTGAATCTTTTATATCCTTTTCCAGTATAGGTAAGTTCAGAAAGATAGTTAAAAATACAAATCCATTTCCTTTTATCTATGATATATCAAATCCAAAGGGTATCAACAAATAAATTCTTAGTCCTAAAAGTACTAAACGTGTAAAACAAGCATATTCTATTATGCAACCCAAGTGATCAAATTAAATATGACGAGTGTGCCAATGATTTATACCAATCATAATATGGAAATATTTCATGTAAAATTTCTATTATTGGCCAGTGCAATATCTAACACCCATTATTATGTAAAATTAGCTCAAAAATTAATACATCTTGCTCATAATTTTTTTCATTAACAAGCATGTAAGCAACTTGCCAACTTGTATTTCTAGTTGTATAACTTCATCTTTACTATATGCAAGATAATCTCAATAGTGGAAGTAAAGAGGACATGTTCCTGGGTTACAAATCCATTTTTTTTCCTTGTCCATTTAAGTTGAAATTGCTTGATATTGACACTCTCTGTAAGCACTTTTCCATCTTGTGGATCATAGAATATCTCAAGCAGAATTATAATGCACCTTATATCTTTGACCATTATATGGAAACCTTGGAAATAAAAGTTATGAAGTAGACCCAATAGTGATTCAGAACAAATGAACGTATATACAAAATTGGCAATCTGTACCAAAAATATGATTATACAAGTTGTTTCCAACAAGGTTTCTGCAGTCAAGCAAAGCTATGAAAGAGTAATGCTCGGAGTGCTTACCAAGGTGCTTGAAACTGGCAGTGGCTTTAAGCCCAGTTGTGGTTAAACCTGCAGACATTGTTTTTCCTTGTATTTTGCAAACCTTTCATTGAAGTCAGCGAATCAATACGTAGAATCCAAGTTGATACTTGCCCTCAAATTCTTGGTGTATTCGTGGAGATGCTTAAGACCATTGCCATTGGCGACATTCATCCACATTGCCTTTGTTTTGTTTCTTGGTTTAGTGTTGTCATTATAGATCAAGGGATAACTAAGTATTTTTACTTCGATACTTGCAATCAAATTGTTGGTGTATTTGTGGGGATGCTTAAGGCCATTTCCATACTTGCAATCAAGGGATAACTAAGTATAACATGAGAAATTGAACCTAAGGAAACCCTTCATAACTATCAACATGTGGAGGCAAACTCCATAACTATATACTCGTGTATGACAACTCGACTGCAGAATGAACTACCATGGTAGAATCCACAAGATGGAATAAGAAGTACTCAATTGTTTTATCGAGACACCGTAGGTGACCTTCACTCAACAGAGTTCAGTTATCTATCGATCTATCCAACGATAACAAGGCGTTCTCAAACACAAAATCAATCGAAGAGCTTGAAGTATATCGTATTTAATAAGCCACCTTTAATATCATCTTCAGGGTTCAGCCACCTTGTAACAAACATCTCCATCACAAATAACTCCTTCAGGTTTACAATTTTCATCAATCGCAGCATCTGTGTCTTCACCCTTGTCCTCCTGCATCACATCCCCTTCATCCTTCAAAGCACAAGTCAGGTGAACAGAGTAGTCACAATCTTTACAATAATAGGACCATCCAGTGCTATATTCTTCACAAACATCACAAATGAATGCATCCGCCTCTGTGAATACAAGGGGGTGTTCATGTTGGCAGTACCTTATCTCCTTGGGTGATTTCTCAGCCAGCTCTTTCATTTCCTTCACATTTCCTTCTGCAACGTTTCAAGATGACCATCGGTGAAGGGATAAGCCTTGGCTCCAAATGTGGTCACTACACTTTCAACATTCTCTGTCACATTTTTTCCATCTGGACCCACCACAATCAATGATGGGATGCCTCTGACATGGAGAAGCTGCATGAGATCCTTCTTAGTTTCATCTCCAAATGGAAGAGCCAACCATGGCATGGTTTTGTAATAATATTCAAATGCCTCTTCATCCTTTTCAATAGAGATGAAAACAATCTCGAAGGCTTCTCCTCTTTCCTTGAGTTTGTTGTATACCTTTACAAGCTTCGGAGTAAAACCTTGGCAAGGTGGGCACCAATGGGCAGAGAAATACAGAGCAATTGTCCCCCACAAGCTCAACTACAAGGACCTGTTACAAAAATCGAAACATATAAAGGATCAGCATCACCCATATAAATGAGTCCATGTCAACTTGTGGTTTAGTTGTTGATAACAAGAATCCACCATGAAAACAACCCAAATTCAAACCTTGAGAGATGTAGACCCTCTCTGTGAAAGTATTTTATACTTTTATGTACAAATTCACACACTTAACTGTTTAAAACTACGGGTGATTCATAAATTATGGCATAAGAACAATGAAAGTACTATGCAGATCTCCATATCTCACCTGGGCACCTCCATGCTTGATCACAAAGTTGTGAACATCAGAAACCAAGAGTGACTCCAACGTTTGTGCTTCTCGTTTGGCTTCATCCTCTGCTTCAAGCTCATCCAACCTTTTTTTGGTAAATGGATAAGCCCTAATTCCATATTCTCGTATAAGTCCCATTGCATTTTCCTGTACTGTTTTCCCATCTGGACCTAAAATAATCAAGGATGGGATACCTTGAACTCGGAAGTAGCGAGACAAGTTCCTTTTAGCCTTGTCTCCAAATGGAAAAGCCAGCCATGGCATGCTTGCATAATATTCTTCGAAGTATTTCTCCTCTTTGTCACCTGAGAGAAACACAATCTTAAAGGTCTCCCCTTTCTTCAAAATCTTATTATAAATATCCACAAGCTCCAGGGTGAAATTTCTACAGGGACCAGACCAGTGAGCTAAGAAATACAAACCCACAATTTTCCCTAAAAGCTCCACGACCGGGACCTATTGGAAAAAACCCAAATTGACAATGAGACCATCATGAAAATAAGAACTTATTTCAGTGGTATGATTCATGAATCATGACATAAAAATAGTGAAGCTAGTAAGCAGACCTTAGTAACTCACCTGGGCACCTCCATGCTTGATCACAAAGTTGCGCTCATCAGAAACCAACAGTGACTCCAGGGTTTGTGCTTCTCGTTTGGCTTTCTCCTCCGCTTCAAGCTCATCCAGGCGCTCTTTTGTAAATGGGCAAGCTCTAATTCCATATTCTCATATTTGGGACACTGCATCAGTCAAAACTGTTTTCCCATCTGGACATAAAATAATCAAGGTTGGGATACCCTGAACGCGGAAGTAGCGAGATAAGTACTTTTTAGCATTGTCTCCAAATGGAAAATCCATCCATGGCATGCTTGCATAATATTCTTTGAAGTCTTTCTCCTCTATGTCACTCGAGAGAAACACAATCTCAAAGGCCTCCCCTTTCTTCAAAAGTTCATTATATATCTCCACAAGTTGTGGAGTGAAATTTCTACATGGACCACACCAGTGGGCTGAAAAATACAGACCCACAATTTTTCCCACGAGCTCCGCTACCGGAACCTATTGGAAAAAAACCAAAATTGACAATGAAACCATCATGAAATAAAATCTGTGCATCTATTTTTCCTACACCCTTACAACATCCAATGATTGCATGAAACTCAATCACCCAATTCAACGCATGTATTAATTAGACTTGCACACTCTATTCTGTAGCTTTTCAAGTTCAATAGCCCAATTCAATACATGCTTTCATACCTACATTCTCATAAATAATCCAAATTCAAACTTGATGGCAGGGAAAAAAACAAGCGAAAAAGGGAAAACACCCACCTTTCTTCCTCCATGGCCAAGGAAAAAATCTCGTTCATCAGACAGCAAAAGAGAATCCACAGTCTGTGTAGCCCTTATGGCCTCCTCTTTCGCCCTCAGCTCAGCAAATCTCTCCGCGGTGAATGGATATCCCTCAACCCCATATTCTTCAATTATCTCCACACCTTCAGTCGTTATAACTCTGCCCTCTCTGTCCAAAAAAACAAGGCACGGAATGCCATCGACCTGAAAGGTCTGATTAAGCTTCTTCCTTGTATACCATCTGAGAATGGCAGGGCAAGCCATGGCATGGTATGGTGGTATTCCTTGAATCACTTCTCATCAAGATCCGCAGAAACGAAGAGAATCTCGAAGTCTCCCTTCTCCGATAACTTTGTATAGATTTCGGACAAAACGGGGGGTGAAACCCCTGCAACCAATGTGCATAAAAGTACAGACCCATATGTTTCCCTTCCAATTCTTCAACTTTCACCTGTAGATTACATTGGATTCAATACAAAATGAAAATTTTTAGCGAAATAAATGATATCAGAGACTGTATAAGTATAACAATCATAACTTGCTTAATGGTATGAAGGATTAACAAACTGTAATTTATAGAGATGAATTTCAACCTTACCCTCGATTTGCAAACCAAGAAATTTGGCTATTGCAACCAAATCGAACGTCAAAGCCTATAAATCGAAGTGAATCCGCCCAAATTCAATGAGTCCAACCTCCAAACTAGGTGAATCAGGCCTTTGCAATGTAAATCTAGGGCGAATCCCACCTTCTCAATTTTTATCCGCTTTAATTTTGAGGGCTAAAATATAATAATTATTTATTTTTTAAATAAATTTTGGGCTAAGTTGTTAACTATAGAAAAAATGGGTGCAATATAAGAAATTCGCCTCCTCAAATTATAAAACCCCTTAAATTTTGCCTTTGGGCTAAAATTCACCCCTAAAATTTTCCATGGAAAAAAGAAAAAAGAAAAAAGAAATATATATATATATATATATATATATATATATATATATATATATATATATATATATATATATATATATATATATATATATATATATATATATAGGTGGGGCCATCTCACTTAACTCAAATTTTTTCATGCAATGGTGTTTAAAGAGAGAGAGAGAGAGAGAGAATAATATTTAAAAAAAAGAAGTAAAAATAAAAATAATTTGGTGGACCCACCACCTTTTGGCATGCCAACTGGATGCTACAAGTGCTACTATAGGATACAAACAAATTTTTATAGGATACGAACAATCTGCTACAGGATTATACAAGCCGCTACAGGAAGTTAACATATTGCTATAAGAAGATAATTTTTTTACCCAAAACAATCACCAAAGCCTTGAATGACTTGAAAAGAAAAGGAACCTTCATAGGAAATGTAAGTCAAAATTTATTTTCACTTACATTTGACAAAATTGTTTAAAATATATCAGTTATTAAAGGGAAAATTTCCTGCATTATCCAGTCTAAATTCAAACACTAAAACAATTGGGTAGTATGATTGTTTTTATTGTGACAACTGGTGAAAAATTGCATGATATACTAGGATAACCTTCCTATCATTTCCTCTCCTTGAAAAAACTATTCATCTTTCCTCTACTACAAGATTCCTTGTTGTCATAGGAAACCTTGCTACAGTGATGAAAGGATGGTGTGCAAAGGGTGTTTGGTCTCTTTCATTTGGATTCCAATGCTTAGGGGACATTTTAAAGTGATGAAAAGAAAAAAAATAGGCTTCATAGGAAATTCTGGCTAAGTTTTGATGAATTCTGTGAAGTGTTACAGTATGTGACAAGACTGCTATAGGATGCCATGTATTGCTACAAGATTGTATTCGAGGGTGATTTAAGGATTCTAAAAGCGACCTCAAGTTAGGAGAAGGCAGTAAAAATTTCTAGAAGAGTGTAATGGGCCTTACCAAGCTCACATAAATTGAGGAAGACATGAAAGAAAAGACATAGGTACATGCAAAGAAAAACATAGTCAAGAATAGATGAAATAGGTTGAGCTTCATTTAGCATGATCAAAGGTTGAAATTTCCAACAACATAGATAGAGTCTCAAGATCCTTAAAAATGCATTGAAACACCAAGAAGACCAACTAAGAAGAGAAAGGAGGAAATAGAAGACCCCGTGATACATAAAGAAATGGAAATAAAGGATTTCATCTAGAAGGGGCAACTATATGTCAAACAATCCATCACAGAAATGAATGAAGAAAAGAAGACAAAATAATATGAGTAGGTTGCTCAAAGGGTGAGAAAAAGTTTCAGTAGGGGAGTATGAAGGTCCTCCAAATTAGATGCAAAATAAGGCCCATCTAACCTTTCCTAGGCACATAAAGGCTATATTAAATCTCTCCTTCTGCACTTAATAATGATTTCTCAGCTTTATTAAGTTCTTAGGAATTTTTAGATATAATTGCATATTATGTGCTACTATTATTTGTTTTTGTAGAATATTGTGAGACTGTTGGGAAGATTTTGAAGATTTGGAAGAAGAGATAATTAAGGGACTTGCTCCCTGCCACAGGGTACCACAAGATGGACTAACAAGTAAATAAAATATTATAAAATCATTAATAGATTCTGGAGCTCCATAGATTGAGAAAATTTAGGGATGTTTTTCTTGCTACATGAGAAGCCAAAACTTAGTATTTAATTAAGGTTCCTATTGTTGGGAACCAGATCCCCTTTTTGAGGGATTTTGGAGGGGAAAGTTGCCACCTTTCAAGGAGGATGATTCCCCATCAATTTTTATAAGTACCAATTCAAATTTTCCTCTAGGGCATGATTTTCTTCGTCTTATTGTGAAGAAAACTTGTCATTTAACAACTCTACTTTCATTTCTAGGAGGGATGTACCTCGATTGACTCTAATAATGAATTTTGGTGTCATTTTTAGCTTCTAAAGCTTGGTTTCCTTCATAGGACTCTAAGTATCATTGGACTTGGCCATCCCATAATCCTTAACTCCTTGTCATACAATTTTTTTATCTTCTTTTCACTTCTTATTCACTTGCATATCTTCTTCTTGCATTTCCTAGTTTTGCACTCAATATTCATGATTCATTTGATGCAGGGTAGATTATTTAAATGATTGAAAAAATTGGTTTTGTAGGTAATCTATATAGTTACAAGTATGATGCATCCTCATATCATATTTTCAAAGTCATATTTATCATTGAGCTACTTGGATTGGTATACTAGTTCACAATTCTAGAATCTCTGGAAGTATCATGTAGCAAAATAGTAGTAATTTTCTACTAAATTTTGGCACATGTTAATGAGATAATTTTAAGTTGATTCCACTTGGATTTAATCTTAAAACATCCAAATTAATAACAAAATTTACTTCGCAACATTTTCACTTGATTAGCTTAGGCATTTTGGTACTTAGATCAACTCACTAGTTCATTGCTCTCAAATTTTCTTTTTTATAGTAGTAATTTTATGTTGAATTTTATCACATGTTAACGAAGCTATTTTGAGTTGGTTCCATTTGTATTGGGTCCTAAAAATGTTCTATTTTTTGTTAACGAAGCATTTTTTAGTTGGTTAACTAGCTCACTAATTTCTTTTTTTATAATATTAATTTTTCGCTAATGTTTAGAACGTGTTAGCAAGGGTATTTTTGAGTGATTCCACTTGGATTGGTGACCTAGGACATCCTAATTAATAGATTTTTTTACCCCAGATGATTTTCATTTGAATTTTTTGGGAATTTGGCAAGTTAACTCGAGAAACAAAAATCATGTAGCAATTTTATTTCGAGATCTTCCTTTCCCATATTCACTCTAAATTCATGATAGAAGTATATATATAGCCTATGAATTCTATAAAGCCACTTCGGTTGAGCTGAGGCTTGGTTAGGTCACCATTTTTCTCTTACATTTCTTTCTCCTTGAATGTTGATTTATGCAATTAGTCTAGATTTCCTTTCCACGATTTACTTATGCAAAATGTGATTTCTTTCTTGCAAGAGTAATCTAGGAATTTCCTTTCATGTATAATAGAATATATTCCTTTAATTCCATTTCCTTTCCAGCAAGATAGATTATATTTTCTTGGTTGTCATTATGCTTTAAATTTTTGCAAATAGAATAGATTTCCTTTTTTCCCATTTACTTTCCAACAAAAGTAGAATAGGTTTTCTTATTGTTATTTACCTTTTGCAACTTTGGATTGAAGACCTACCTAGATATTTTCTCATTTTAAGTTGATTCATTTCCTTCTTTCACTTGCATCAAAGGAATTCAGACTAGGAAGAGGAAGGTGTCTGCTACACATACAATGCCGGCCCCTCTTAAATTTTTAACGACCCTTGGGTTGATAATTTAATTTGGTATCCTTGGGATTTGCAAAATTCTTGTTGCAATACTGGGGATAATTGGGATGCTTGCAAAAGTTGGGAAATCAATTCAATGTGTATACGAGGCTGAAGATAAGAGAAGGAAAAATATGCTTGCCATAGATGGAAAATCAATCTGATGTGTGTATGAGAGGAAAGAAGACCATTGGGTGCTTGTTGAGTTCGGAAACTGACCCAGTGTGTGTGATGTAAAGAGTAATTTAAAGATAAGTATTATCATTTCATTGATCTTTAGTAATTTCCAAGTCATGAACAATGATTGATATTCTGATTTATGATAGATGGTTTATGGGCTAACTTGACTTGCTATGATAGGAATAAAAATGAAATTTCAAGATTCATATCATGAATAAATTGTTAATAAGGTACGATTTAAATTATTCCAGTTTCCTGATGATGAAAATCAAGGAGATTTGTGTGCTATGATGTAGAAAAACATGTGAGTTCCCAATTTGGGTGGATGGAATCTACTACAAGGTGAATAAAAACAACTTGAAGATATCATAATGCACAACAATATGATAGTAAAATATTTTAGGAACAAGGCCATTTGGGACATTAGTACCCAATGGTGTCTACAAATTTCCATGAAGCATGCTATGACTTGTATGATAAATTTTAAGGTAGGGATATGCCCTAGTTATGATACTTTTCTAATGTGAGGAAGCCTTTCCAGGGAATGGGTCACCCAAGGGACTGATAAGTAGAGAAGGGGATGCCAGAACTTGAAAGGTGAGTGACTGCATGGAACAGAGTTCGGATCGCTTGAGGGACTACGAAGAAAATAAGGTGATGGCAGAAAATGATATTGGTTTTTAAAGGGTCATGAGCATGTATGATTGGAATCAAAAGCACATTGAGGGTATTCCGAGAAAAAATAGGTTGGGAATTGTTCGTTGAAGGAGCTAGAAGTGCAAAGATAACAACGTTGGATATTGGAGGCATGAAGCACTCTAGAAAAAGGAAATATATCAAATTAAAATCAGTTGCAATGGAAGCACTTTGGTCTGGATGAAGTATTCTGGGAGATGGCTGAGAAAATAAGGGTGCAATGCCCATATTTTGTTTTTTAATAAAGAGAATTAAGAATTATACATATAAAGCTCAGTTTTTTTTTTTTTTTTTACGCTAATAAGAATACTAAGGATGGTATTGCCTTTAAGGGGGTGGGTTTTGTGACATGCATGACACTTTTTCCCCTAATTATTGTAATGTAATAATGTAATGGCCTGAAGTATGGGACCACAAATCCTTGATCTAATAGTGAGGAGGAAATATGAACCCAAGTGGGATTAGTTGGCACCTACCCTAAATTAATTTTATGGTGTAAACAATGAGTAAAAGAAGAGCAAGAGTCCAAGAAGAATATGAAGAGACACATAGGAAAATGATAAAAAGGAGAATTCATAGCAATATGGGGTTGGACCTCTTCTTGGTGGATATCATGATCGAAGCTATAATAAGTTATGAGTTGAGGGAATGGGATTTCCCTAAGAGAAATAATTGTGACTAAACGAGAAAAGGGAGATGGGATTGAGTGCTTATTGTGGGTTGATAAACCACTCATGGGGTGCTTCAAACAACTGATAAACCACTCAATGTTCCAACTAGGGTTGATAAACCACATGTAGAATGAGTGCTTATTATAGGCTGATAAACCACTCTTAGAGTGCTTGACATAACTAATAAACCACCCTTACCATGGATTTTGTTGTGCTTGGCTAGCTGATAAACCACCCATTGTCATCATTTCCATACTTTGTCTTGAAGATGGTTTTCTGCAAAGCCCGTTGAGAAATAAATTCCCCTTAGATCATGGATTTGGATCGAGGGTGATTTTTGTAAGTAATTTTGGCTATAGTAGGCCTAAAGTTGGGTGGAAAATCGAAGTTCCATTTTTAGTTCCTTTCTTTTCTGAATTGTAAATGAAAAATATCTTAGTTTAAAGCTATGAATTTAAGGAAAATTCTCTGTAAATATTGCATGATATTGTTGCATGGGTCTTGTTGATGGAATTACCTAAATATTGTTATGATTATGTTTATGAGCCATTTCCATGTGACTGTGTGAATGATTCATGGTTTACTATAATTAAAATTACACATGTATAACTATATTTATGAGTGTTGTGTGCATGGGGTAGTATCTCTGTAGGTGGTATGAGAATTGGATGCTCATCATGTGGCCTTCGGTTAGTGTTAATTTTCTTTTATTCTCATAGTGTGGTTCTTTTCTGGAAATAAAATGCTTGTACGTCTATGAAAATGTTGATTTATGTGTCTGTATATATGGTTTATGCCTATAAAAGGACTATAAAGAGGTATTTCCTATTATTTTGTGGAATCTTGATGGTCTAGTGGCCTTCTTGGCACTATATGCCTTCCAGATGCTATTGCAAGTTTTCTACATTATGGGATAAAGGATTGAGGGACTAAAAAGAATCCATGGGATTGAATGGATAAGTCCCTAGCCTGTATGGTCAAGTCCTTGAACCTTGCATTATATTTATGTCATAAAAAATCCCATAGATGGTGTTCTTGTGGGAAGCTCATGAGGGATAGCACCAGTGTGTGCTTCATAAAACTTTAATGGCTATGGTTAGGATATGGCACAATTACATATGTTTGTAAAACTGTCGTATTTGAGCCATGGTCAAATCCCTTGTAGATGGTAAAAGGTGTAGAGTGGGAGAAACACATTGGCCTCAAAAACCTACCCAGGAACTTGGATGAATATGCCAGGCCATGCGAGGATCAACTTAAAAGATAAGTTAATAGCCACATCAGCTGGAGTAAGGGCAATGCTTCGAAGGGTTAAGACTTAATGTGAGAGGTCGAGAGTCTAGTGAGAGAGTTGGGATGGTGTATGCCCAAATTTTATAAACTTTGAAGCCCATAGAAGATCACACGAGGGAGACGCCCGAGCTAGCAAGGATTGGGATGGCGTGGCAAGATTGTAGCGTGGATAATGTTGGGATGTTAATTCACTGGATGGAATTAAGCCTATATGTTATTTCCTGGGAGGAGTGAAGCATGGTGCTTGTTCCTGGATGAAGGATGTAGGGTGAACCAAAGGTTATTTATCAGGAGAAATGGAGTGGGAGTATAAGAAGTTATTTCCTGGGAGGAATGAAATAGAAGCACTGGAGATTATGTCCCAAGAGAAATGAAGCAGGAGCATCATAGGTTATTTCCAAGGTGGAATGAAGCGGGAGCACCAGAGTTTATTTCCCAAGAGAAATGAAGCAAGAACATTGGAGGTTATTTCTTGGGAGGAATGAAGTGAGAGAAACAAAGGTCTCATTCCCAAATGGATGAAGTGGGAGCACCATAGTTTATTCCTGGGATGGATGAAGTGGGTTACATTGGAGGTTATTCCCCAAAGGTTCGAAGTAGAGCTCCTCAAACGCATATCGCGAGGTCGTGGGACCCAAACCCATGAATGGGTCGAAATCCAATCATTAATCACCATGTGGTATTCAGAGATTAGACAAGTGGGTATAGCCACATGGAAACCACGAGGCCAAGATGTTGATGTGGCATCTTCTAAATTGTTAGGACTTAAATGGTCATAAATTTTGATCCAAAGGTCAGATTGAGTTAAAATTTTATATCACCAGATTTGTCTTAACAAGACGAACAATGGTGATATCAAACGAAACTCTAAGTGAGATGACATTAGGGGAATTTTTAGGTCTAAGATGGGCCTACTAAGAAAAATGTACAACCAAAATAAACTTTATAAGAACCAATAGGGTTCAAGATGATGATGTTAACCATGGGGGATGATTCACTATTTTTGGAGTAAAAAAGTAAAAAGATTAAAAAATAATAAAATAATAAAACTATTTTTTCAACTCATATTTTTAACTTATCCCCCTAAAGTTTTACTCAAATTTCGAGTGGGAGTATTTGTTGGATGCAAAATTTAATTCCTCATCCAAAGAGAATTAGAGGAAATTTTAGCTTAAAAGTGCCAATGAAATTTTCACGTAATTTCCATGTCATAATATGTAAACCAATCAAAATCATTTAAATTTAAAAAAAAAACTACTTGTAAATATTTTGGACGAAAAATTAATTTTTTTTTTTTTTTTTAATTGTATTTTTGGCTTATCTCCTTATAGGTTTACTCAAATTTCAAGTGTAGACACTTGTTGGATGCGAAATTAAATTCTGCATCTAACTAGTACCCATTATCCGTACTTTTGAGAATACCCACATTGATAAAAATTGAAGATACATTAAAAAGTGTGTTGAGCACATTTTTTAAATGTATCTTCAATTTTTATCAATATGGGTCTTCTCAAGAGTATGAATAATGGATACTTGTTGGATGCGGAATTTAATTCTACATCCAATTATGCATCCAACATCTTTCTACACTTGAAATTTGAGTAAATATATATGGATATAAGCCAAAAATACAATTAAAAAGGTAGTTTTCTTGTTTTCCCTCCAAAATTCATAACTCTTATTTTATTATTTTTTCTTAGGAGGTCACTTTTAGGCTTAAATTTCCTAATGTGTACCCATGTTTCATACGTTTGATGGACCTTGCTACACGAAAAATGAGAAATACATGAAAAATTATGATTGCAATCATATTTTTCATGTATTTCTCATTTTTCATATAGTGGAGTCCATCGAAAGTATGAAACATGGGTACTCCTTGGATGAGGAATCAAATTTTGCATCCAACGAGTGTTTTTATTGAAATTTTAGTAAACACATAAGGAGATAAGTTGAAAATACAAGTTGAAAAAATAGTTTTTTCTTTTTTTCCCTCTAAAATTTAATGATGTAATATTATTTTATTATTTCCACTATTATTTTATAATTTCCTTAGGAGGCCATTTTATACCTCAAAGTTCCCCTAATGAAAGCTCAAAATTATTAGGTCCCATTTCCATAATGACACCTTAGATTTTGGGTCAGCATAGTAACCACCTTCCTTTTAACTACTGTTTTGGTATGGGTTAGGAGGGTCTGTGTTGCAACATGCCATCCAAAAATAAATACCCTTATGCCCCTTTTACAGTTTCAAGATATTTTGACCTAAAATTTATTATTAAACAGAGATTGAAGCAACCTTTGTAGATTTGGCCACACACACACAACAATTCTGACAAGTTGGACATGATAATGTATGAAGTATTGGCCAACTACCAAGACAAGGTACATAAAAAGTCATTTTGATAGACCATGAGGTAGCAAGTGTATTTGAAAATACTCCATCATTAAGGAGAGAACATCTCCAATAATGAATCAAGCTATCCAACTCAATGTTTGTTCAAGTCTCCAAAATATATAGAGAGAAAAAGGAATCAACTTAAATAAAGTGCATATTATGCATCAGAGATTAACATTGTAAATATTGATGTAGATGACCATAGAAATATCCTTGAAGCATGATTCTATGGGGATAAATCCTTAGTGGTAGATAAAGTAGAGGAGTAACTGAAGATGCAGATAGCGGTAGAATCCCTTTGCTATTGATGTCAAAGGGGGAGAATATGAAGACAAGGGAGTAACACGATTACAAGGGGAGATTGTTGCCATCAATAAAAAATGCGGATATTGTTGAGAAATAGTTTTTTATTGATATCAACGAGATGTAAAACTAAAGAAGAGAAGTGCATAATCTTAAATAGGACTTTAAGACCTTTCCAACGAGTACTTGCATGCCTCCTAAATTCTTCGTTTTGAAGATAAATGGAAGTTTCAAATTGAAATGTACCTATTTCACTCCCTAATAATTTGTCCTACATAAAGATCAAGTCACCCCCCTCCCAATAGACATTTTGGTTCAGTTTGTATGATTGAACTAGTATAAATAAGAGGTCCTTCCTCTCCATTCCTCCCATCAACTTGGTTGAGCAAAACAAAAGAAGGAATTTAGACCAGAAGAAAAATAGAAGATGGTTCATACCTCATGAGCCAAGGAATAAATTGAAGAAACCTCTTTTGAAGTCTATCTATATTATTGATCAAGATTTGCTAGAGTTTCTTTCTGTAAATTTTTTGAAGTAATTTCTGAGGTAATTTGGCCGCTTTATGGCCTCTATAATTTCAACCCCGAGGTGAGAAATTTGGACTCATTTCAATGCTTTGGTTGTAAGGTAATGGGGTATATTTGGGCCTAGTTTTTTATCATTTTTGGGCCATTTATGGATAGAAATCGGATCAATTTTGGGAACCTTTAAAGAAGGCCTAGAACCCTTCCTTAAAGAAAAGTTGAAGATTCTTTGTGAAGAATACTTGGAGAGTTTTAGAGAAGAGTTTTGAGCAAACTTGAAGAACCCTTTTGAACAAACTTAAAGAACCCTTTATGATTTAAAGACCTTGAAGTATCTTTCTAGAGAAGTTTTTGAAGCTTACCTAGATCATATTTGGAGTTGACATTAGATCTTTCTGAGTTATTTATTTGGTAGCCATTAAATATTTTTAAAGAATATTTTTTGGAACATTCTTAAATAATTATGGAGTAGACCATGGAGAACATTTTGGAGCAGATCCTTAAGACTTCTTGAAGCTGAATTTGAAGCATGTTTTAGATCAGCCATTGAAGATAATTTGGATTATTCATTGAAGCCATCTTGAAGCCATTCTAGAAGACACCATGAAGTAGTATCTTGATCCATTTGCTTAATCACTGATTGAGATGTATTTGAAGTGTTTTGTAAAGGTTGGAGCCTAGATTTATAGTTGAGGATTAGATCCCTCATTCAAGGTTGTAGCCTTGTGAGAGACTAGGTTGGAGCCTGAATTTATATTTGAGGATTGAAGTCATCATTCAAGTTTGGATCCTTGAAGAAGTTGGATATTTTTTTGTACACATGTTGGAGCTTGAATCTTTGTAAAAGAGGATTGGAGTCCTCACTACTATTTTAAATAATCATAATTTATTTATTTATTTTTTATTTTTTATTTTTTTAGTATACCTTGTGTTTCTTATCGTGAATATCTTAACACTTTCTCAAGTATGGCACTCAAAAAATAGGTTTTCACCTCGATATATTTGATCCCTCTCAACACTTGATATATCCAAGATTAAGATGGATTTATGCTGGTAATTAAAAAAGTTATAATAATACATTTAAATACATACAATTTTTTAATATTAATTATACTTAAATTTATTCCCTTTTTTTGTTTTGTAGGTAATGTGAGTCTTTAGATGATTGACATGCTTAATCTGTGGCTTCAGTAGCGACAACCCAGGGGAATCTAAGCCGTCAAAATCACCTGGGGTTCACAACTAGCTTGGGTCACACCAACACTTATTATTATTAAGATATTTCTGAGGCCACACCAACACTTAGAAAGCTCAAAGAAAGATCAAATAAATTTTGAGGTGCAAAGCCATTTTATGGCGTAAAACTCAAGATTCTATCCCTTTGGAAACTTGTTTTTTAATGCATAAATGGAAAAAGTTTTGAAAAAATTCTTAGGTACACTACATAACATATATCAGCAATTCCATCAAACATTTGCAATATTTTAAAGAAAATTGCCCTATAAAATATAACTGAAAAAAGGTTAGAATATAAAATGGTGAAACTTCTTGAAATGTTTTAATTATAAAATTTATATTTTTCAATTGTTTTGTATAATATACACAAAGTTTTAATTGAATCATATATAATATATGTATAAGTGACATTGAAATATTTTATTTCGCCATGGATTTTTGAGGGTATTGAATCCATATAGGTAGTCAACAAACCAATTTAAACAACACAAATCAAGATTTGACCACAAATATTTTTGTATTGCAACCAAAAAAATATGTGGCAAACTCTAAAAAGTGGCACTTAAAGACTACTCCTAAAATTATGTTGCCTTATTATTTATGGTTGAGAGAGAGTGAAATATTTTTATCACGTCTCTGTCTCTTCCATACTTGGTTGTAATATCAATAAAAAAATTATTTCTTGATTATTTATGGCTAAGAGTGAGAATGAAGTATTTTTATTGCATCTTTATCTCTTCATAAGGAGTTGTAATATCAAAAAACAATGAATCAAGCAAACACACTAAGAGTGAGAATATTGATGTTTTATAATATATTTAATTAAAACTAACAAAAGGTGTTTGTGCATTTTTGTTTTTTATTATAGCCCACATTGTATTTTTATTTAAAAAACATTTCATTTTTATTTTGAAATGGACACATGTCAATTCCATGTTAAGCATAGATAAAATCACACATTGCCCTCATACTTGGCTAATAATAATAAAATATTATATAATTTTATTTTATTTTTAATTTCAAGAGGTTTCATATTTTAAAAAAAATAAAAAAATGATTAAAAGAACATTTATACATGTTGACATGATTTTTTTTAAAATATATTCATGCCTTTATGAAAATGAAACCTTACAAAAATAATAAGACATAGAGTAATACATTGAGTTATATGGACAAAGCTTTGTGACCTATTTTGGGAATCTGTAAACTCCATAAAATGGCTTTTTTTATTTTTTATGTTGGAGGACATGCCCATTACCCGACATCTTGCTTTGTCCCAAATGATAAACATAACAACAACTCCACCAAATAGGATCCTTAATCCCAATGACAATGCTAACAATGACACTTTTTCATTGGCATAGCTCAACAATCCCTTTTAGCATCACTATTGTTACTATTGCCTCTAGCAGTTGTTTTCTTTGGCCTATCATTTTGCTTGCATGTTGGTAGAAGAAACACACATAATCATCCATTCTTGTCACAAGATGTTATATTGAAAGTAGAAAATTGTGTCTCCATTGGGATCGGCCTACAAAGGTTGTTATATGAAACCTCCAAAAGAGCCAGCAATGATAATTTAGAGAGAACTTTAAGAATAAGTCCACTCATATTTTTTTATGAGTCCAATTGTTCCAAAGAAAGTATATTTCTAAGAAATACATAAATTTGTTTTACCAATTAATTTGCAAATAAATTCAATATTTTATTTATAACTTATATTATTTTTTATTATTATTAATAGTATTTTTTAAATGTCATATATTATTTAAGAATTAAATAAATTACACAAATTGATTTTTTTTTTTACTTATAATCAAATATTTTATCATAATCAAAATTAATATTAAAAGTAAAATTATTATTATTATTTTATTTTATTTTGTATCTTTAGTTTATTTTCCAATGGAATGACATACAAATTTTAATCGCAGTACGTTGCACCATAAGCAATAAGAATCCATCACTACTATCGTGCACAACATATACTTTGCTTCCCAATAAGAGATGCCTTCAAATGATGCATTGTCACCTTTATGTTATGTTCAGTTTTTTGGAATAAACTTATTGATTAGTTTGCTATTTTTTTCATTTTTTTCATTTTATTTATTAATATTATTTCTATCAAATAAATAAATAAAATATAAATGTAATAAATTAATGATTATCCCGATATCAAAAATTCAAACAATGCATAAACGACTGGCCTCATCTCGACTTCCTTGCGAAGATTAATTTCACTGGGAGTTCAATTCATGTATTCTCTCATGGTTATTTGACCGCTAAAACACCCAGTAAAAGAAATAGAAAAGGAAATCAAAGAGAAAGAAACTTTTGGAGTATTATTAAAATCAAAATAGTAAAAGAAATAGAAAAGGAAATCAAAGAGAAAGAAACTTTTGGAGTATTATTAAAATCAAAATAGTTTGAGTATCACTCAGATAAAAAGATTTGGAAATTTATTTAGAATTGTTTATTTTTTGATGTGATTTGTTTAGAATTTTGTAGAGATTCATTGAAATCACAAGTTTGATATGTGAAATGTTCACAATTGAAGTTTCTTATAGATTTTTGAGGGCATTGAATTCATATATGTAATCAAAAAACTAGATTAAACAATACAAATCAAGATTTGACCATAAATTTTTTAAAGAAGTATTTTTATGGCATCTTTATCTCTTCCTATTGTGTTGTAATATCAACAAACAATGAATTGAAAAAACACACTAAGTGTGTGAATATTGATTTTTTATAATATATCTAATTAAAACTAACAAAATATATATTTGTATTTTTGTTTTTTATTGTAACCCACATTGTTTTTTTTTTTTTTTTTTTTTTTAAAATAAAAATGGAAAGGGACACATGTCAACTCCATATTAAGCACAGACAAAACCACAAATTGCCCTCATAATTGGCTATAGATTGTGCCTGTGGTCACAATAATAATAATAAAATATTATAAATATATAAATATATTTTTAAAATTTGTAATGTTTCTTTTATATATATATATACTAATTTCAAAACGTTTCATATTTTATAAAAAAAATACAAAATTATTAAAAAAAATGTTTTAGTCATGTTGACAATGAAAAATGTTTTTAAAAAAATGTATTCAGGTCTTTATGAAAAAGAAACCTTACAATAATAATAAGACATACAATATTACATTGAGCTATATGGACATAGCCTTGTGACTTATTTTGGGAATCTGTAAACTCCATAAAATGAAGGAAACCTTAGAAAAATAACAAGACATATAGTAATACATTGAGCTATATGGAGAAAGCTTTGCGACCGATTTTGGGAATCGGTAAACTCCATAAAATGGCTTTCTTGTGTTGGAGGACATGCCCAATACCCAACATCTTGCTTTGTCCCAAATGATGAACATAGCAACAACTCCACCAAATCCGATCCCTAATCCCAATGACAATGCTAACAAGGACATGTTTTCATTGGCATAGCTCAACAATCCCTTTTTAGGATCACTACTGTTGCTATTGCCTCCAGTAGTTGCTCTCTTTGGCTTATCATTTTGCTTGTATGTTGGTAGAGGAAGCCCACATAAGCATTCATTCTTTTCAAAGGATGTTACATTGAAAGTGGAAAATTGTGTCCCTGTTGGAATTGGACCACAAAGGTTGTTATATGAAACATCAAAAGAAGCCAACATTGATAATTTAGAGAGAACTTGAGGAATAAGTCCACTCAATTTGTTTTTTGACAAGTCCAATTGCTCCAAAGAAGGTATCTCACTGAGAGATGCAGGGATTTGTCCTTCCAATTGATTTCCAGATAAATTCAATAGTCGTAAGCTACTCATGCTTCCTAGGTTTACAGGTATTTCTCCTGTAAGGTTATTATAAGACAGATCAAATATAGTGTTTGTAGGCAATAGATATGAGAAATTGTAGTCAATTCTTTTCATGTTAATATCAAATTCCTCATATAATTTTTCATTATTTGACGAGTTCACAAATCCGGAGAGTCTCTCAAGATGGGTTGGAATCCTTCCAGTGAATTTGTTGTTGGATAAATCCAACACATGCAACTTGGCTAGATTTGTGATGTGTTGAGGAATACAACCATGCAAATTATTATAACCAAGGATTAGAGCTTCCAAGTCTTGAAAAGATGTTAAGTACTGAGGAAGCTCCTCTGTCAATCTATTTTTCCTTAAATCCAGGAGCTGAAGCTGCTTCCAATTGGCCAAAGATGTGGGCAATGTCCCAGAAAAGCTATTAGAATGAGCAGAAAATATTGTCATTTGAGTACAATTGCCAATGGTATTAGGAATAGGTCCCTCCAAGTTGTTTTTTGATAAATCTAAGTACCGTAATGAAATCAAACTATTAATACTCTTAGGAATACTCCCTGAGATATTGTTATTATATATGTTTAGTATATAGAGAGATTTCAATTGACCTATAGCTTTTGGTATTGTCCCTGTTAAATTGTTATTTGAAAGGTAAAGCAATCCAAGGTTTTTTAAATTGGTAATTACTTCAAAAATACTACCAGTAAATATATTATAACTGAGATCTAAATAACCCAATTGAGATTCAATTGACCTATAGCTTTTGGTATTATCCCTATGAAATTGTTATTTTGAAAGAAGAAGATATTGAAGATTTTTAAATTGTAACCGCTATAGGGACCTATCAACAATCAGTATTATAGCTAAGATCTAATGTACTCAACTTGGTCAGTTGGCAATGCGTTCAATGTTAGTGAGTCTGTTTCCATGGATCTAAGGAGGTCAATTTTCTCAAATTGGCAGCTGCTCAGAGGGATATCAGTGAGTCCACTTTCGTAAATCGCTAAGTCGGTTAGCATGGTCAAGTTGGTAATAGCTTTAAGTGCGGCCCTTGTGATGTTAACAACACTGAGATATAAATGAGAGAGGGGAAGCCTGGATATTTCAGAAGGAATTGAACCAGAAATATTCAACCCAGAAATCGACAGCTGTGTGAGTTGTGTCAAATTACCTAACTGGCGTGGTATAGTGCCTGAAAATTTGTTGTCTTGCAGAATCAGGTTCTCTAGTTCCTGCAGCAGGCCCAATTCGGCTGGAATAGAACCGTTGAATACATTGCCACTGAGGTCAAGTAGTCGCAACGCTTTAAGCTGCCCCAACTCAGCTGGAATACGACCCTTCATCAGATTGCCGCTCAGGTCAAGTACTCGCAATGCTTTAAGTTGCCCCAACTCAGCTGGAATAGGACCCTTCATCTGATTGCCGCTCAAGTCAAGCACTCGCAATGCTTTAAGCTGCAGCAACTCAACTGGAATAAAACCCTCCATTGAAGTACAGCTCAGGTCAAGTAGTCGCAACGCTTTAAGCTGGCCAATCTCGCGTGGAATTTCTCCTTCAAAATCAGAATTTGCAGAAAGATTGAGGGCACAGAGTTTGTGCAGCAAACCCAATTCGACTGGAATAGACCCATAGAGGTCATTCCAGCTGAGGTCAAGTACTTGCAACGATTTAAGATGCCCAATCTCGGGAGGAATTCTTCCGGCTAAAATATGACCAGAAACATTGAAAGTGCGCAATAAAGACAGATTGCCGAGAGACACAGAAAGGGTACCTTCGAACAAGTGGGTACCAGTGGGCAATGCATAGAAAGAGAGGTCAATGTGGACGACTCTTTTCGTGTTTTTCCGACAGCGAATGCCATACCAATTACAGATGTTTTCCGAGTTCTGCGCCGTCCAATTGGAGAGCACGCCAGATGGATCCGCTGTAATGGAGTTTCTGAACGATAAGAGGGCATAGAGGTCCCTTTTCTCGTGGGCGTCCATTGATGGTGATGATGACATAAAATCACTCTCCTCAGCCTCGGCCTCAGCCTCAGCCTCAGCCATGCGTTCAGAATCAGGGTAACGTTGAAGCCCAGAAAAGCCCTCTCCCTGAGGAAGAGGAAGAGTATGGGTATGGGAATACAGAGATTGATGATGATTCCACGGCGGGTGATTGATAGACGTTGCTGCAGGCAGAGAGGCAGCGATGAACAGAAAATACAATTTGAGAAGCTCCATTTTTACCTTTCTGATAGTAGAGAGACTTTCAGAACCTCAAATGACAGCGCCTTTCAGAACCTCAGATTACAAAACTTCAGATGCTTTTAATGGGTGTAGGTACTTCTGTGTGCTTCTGCCTATCTACACACGCCTATATAAATAAATAAACGAAAGCGATTATTTTGGGGGAGGAGTTGGTGGGTGGGGCACACGGACGAACGGATGGCGTGGGGAAATTTAGACGGAGCCCCTTCCGCGTTATCCGTTTGGTTGGGGCCGGTGTTTCACGAGAAGGAAAAGTCTTTCATCGGTTGTGTGTTTCTACCGGTTACACCTTTAAAAGTTCTCTAATATATCATTATTAACATAATTTACGAGAAAAATTCTTGTGATTTGAAACTTTAATTATTTGCGATAAAAATTCTTGTTATTTGAAACGTTAAATTTTTTATTATATCGGAGTTTGTAAATTCGTTTTTACTATATAATAATATATTGTAGTGTATTTATTTATTTATCTAATAAATCTTTTAGTTGGATTTTAAAATAAATATAATTTGTTTTTACTGTATGATAATATATTGCAGTGTATTTATTTATTTATCTAATAAATTATTTAGTTGGATTTTAAAATAAATATAAAATGTGGTTGCTAAAAACCTCGTTTGTGTCTTAGACATGAGCAAAAGCACAATAGAACGCAATCTCACTTTAGTAACTATTTATAAATTATATATTTAAAAAAAAACTATAGTTCATTCATCTATTTCCTGAAAACATATATTCTTTAATTAAAATTATGAAATATTTGTTTCTTCTTATCCTATATTAACTAATTAAAAATTTATCATTTTAAATTATTATAATTATATTTTTTTATTTTATTTTAAAATATTATTATTTATAAATTTTAAAAATAGAAAATATTATCCATTTTATCTTTGATCCTATATATCATTTAATTAAAAAATCATAATTTCAAATTATGTGTTAATAAAAATTTTAAAATTTTAAATTATTTAATATTAAATAAATAAATTAGTATGTTTTTTAATTAATTTTAATTAAAACTTTACAAATATTTTTTAAAAAATCCAGTTTAAGTTTTTTAATTTGCATAGTTGGAGTGCTCATGCTAAATTCATTTATATATTCTAAAATGTATTTTAAATAACAAATAATCATAATAATTGAATTTAGGTTTCTGTGATCTATATCATGAAAAGCAAAATAAAATTAGGTAAAAATCATATTATCATAGTTTTGTCCACAAAATTTAGGTAACTGTTTCCAGTCCTAATAGTTCTATCGAGCTTTAATATCCCGCCGTTTTCTAACCATCCAACGTGGTTCATCATTTCATCATCCAAAGGTAGGTTCATCATTTCTAACCATCCAAAAGATTTTCTAACCATCCAAAGGGTGGTTCATCTTTCAGAAAATTCGATTAAAATTGTATGGTCAAATTTCAATAAAAAAACCATTTCATCTATAATGTAAAGATATATAATTTTTTCTTTTTAATATAATATAATTTTTTATTTTTAATATAATTTGAAACTTCAAAAATTTACAAGTTGGGAAGTTAATATGAGTCTCTCATAAACATTGATAAAGATTAATAAAAATATTAATATCCCCAAAAAAAATCCATTTTTTTTTTAATTGAAGAAATCATCCCCAAATTTCTTATTTTTAAACTTTATTTATGTGAAATCAATATACTTATTTTCTGTCATTTATGTCAAATTAATACACTCATTTTTAAAAAGCCAAATTAATATGAGCAACTCCCTCCATCTCTCCGAAGCAATATAGTCAAGTCAATATGGCTAAATGAAAACATGAAAGTTGGAGGAAAATGCAATTTCCACTTTGCTAGAGAAATTTCCCCGAATTTCTTGGCTCCTATTCTCTACTTATGTCAACATAAAATATTTATTTTCTTCCACTTATGTCAAATCAATATATTCATTTCAATAAAATCAAGTTAATATGGGTCTCTCACAAAAAAAAGATATTCATTTCAATAAAATCAAGTTAATATGGGTCCCTCACAAAACTAATAAAACTATTAAAGCCCCAAATAAATTTAGTTTTCCTCCATTAAAGAAATCTCCCCAAATTTCATATATGTATTCTTTACTCAAGTTAATATATCCATGAGGTATAAGCTAATTGGTTTGTATGAGGATTAGTCCTCAACATGTCATATGTTCAAATTGCATGGAGAGTTGGTAGATCATTCCATCTTAAGAGCCTAGGCTTATGTCTAATCAATACACTATACAATTTTTACCTTTTTACTTGTTGAAGAAATTTCGCCAAAATTCTTTTCCCATATAACCCACTTAATTCAAGTTATTCGGCGAAGAGGCCCATTCTACACTCGGAAGTTAAATATGACCCGATGTGTAAGTATGTCCGAAGCCAAAATAAAAAAAAACTAAAAAAATTAAAAATGCAATCTAAATAATGTCGGCTTAGAAATAACTTACAAAACCATATAAATAAATAATTAAAAATAAATTTAAACAATATAAATTTAAAATATGAAGAGTCTTAAGAACACTAAAAAAAGAGATATAGTAAATAAATAAAAATATAAATAAATTAGAGGTATGGTAAATAAATAAAACCTCTTTTCTACTTACTCGGGAGGTATGGTGAAGAAAGATAAAATAAACTAGAGGTATGGTAAATAAATAAAACTTCTTTTTATATTTACTCCATAAACCTCTTTGCATTTACAAAAACTCAAAAAAGAGGTTTTATTTAGGGTAATCTTATGGGCCAAATACCATGGGACAAATTATTATTAATACCATGGGCCAAATACCACGGCCCCAATACTATATTTATAAAAGAGGTATAAAAAGGTAAGGTAAATAAATAAAAAAATATCAAATAGGAGTACAAATCAACATCTAATTATATATGAAGCCTATGGACCAAATTAATAATAATAGCATGCAAAAAAACATTATTAACCTTAACATTAATATTAATATTAATATTATAAAATTAGTAACTTTATATTAATCCAATATTATATATATATATATATATATATATATATATATATATATATATATATATATATATATATATATATATATATGTATGTATGTATGTATGTATGTATGTATGTATGTATGTATGTATGTTAACTCTAGATATATATGGGAGGGAAGAACAAAGACATATGATAGAGGACGAGAAATAGTAGGAGTGAGAAAGGAGAGATGGAGATAAACTGAAGGAGAGAGGAGAGGAGGAATGAAGAGAGAGAGAGGGAGAGGAGTGAGAGAGGTAGAGAAGGGTAAGAGAGGGAGATGGAGAGGGAGACATAAAGATGGAGGTATGAGAGAGAGAAGGAGAGATGATTGGAGGGTAGGGAGAGAGAGAGAGAGGGAGCTAGGGGAGAAAGAGAGAGAGAGGAGGGATGAGAGAAGTTGAGAGGGAGAGAAGAAGAATGACATAGAGAGTGAGAAGTGAAGAGAGAGGGAGTGGCAAGGGAGAGAGGGAGAGAGAGTGTGTATGTTTAGGGGTGAGATAAAGAGACATAGGAGTGATGGAGGCAATGGGGGAGAGAAGGATAGAGAAGAAAGGGAGGGATATAGTAACATAGTTGGAGAGAGAGATAGAGTGATGGGGGAAGAGAGACGATTTGAGAGAGAGAGAGAGAGAGAGAGAGAGAGAGAGAGAGAGAGGTGAAGATAGAGGGAGGCAGGCGAGAAAGGGAGAGAGATGAAGGACGAGAGAGAGGAAGAGAGTGAGGGGGAACTGAGAGGATTGTAGGGGAATGAGAGAGAGAGAGAGAGAGTGAATGATGGGGGAATAGAGAGGGAGGTAGGAGAGAAAGGGAAAGATAGGAAGGAAAAGAGAGGGGACTTGAGAGAGAGGAGGAGAGAGGGAGGGAAGAAGAAATACATAGAGAGTGACAAGTGGAGAGAGAGAGGGATTGACAAGGGAGAGATGGAGAGAGAGTGTGTATGTTTCGAGGTGAGATAAAGAGATAAATAAGGAGATATGGAGAGAAGGGAGGAGAGAAGGAGAGAGATAGAGGCACATATTAAAAAATTTGGAAGGTGAAGATAGAGAGGGAGATAGGTGGGAGATAAAGGAAGAGAGAGAGTGAAGAGAGGTAGGGAAAGAAAGATGGAGATAGAGGGGGAGAGAGAGGGAGGTAAGAAGAAATACATAGAGAGTGAAAGTTGGAGAGAGAGAGAGAGAGATAGAGAGAGAGAGTGAGTGATAAGGAAAATGGAGAGGAAGGGAGAGAGGATAGTGGGAGGGAAGAGAGATATAAGCGGGGGAGTGGGAGAGAGAGAGGATAGTAGGAGGGAAGAAAGATATAAGCGGGGGAGAGGGAGGGAAGGGGAAGACAGAGAGGGAGGGAGAGGAGGAGGGAGTTACAGATAGATAGATTGGAGAAAGAGATGTATGTTTTGGGGTT